>PISX010011842.1:0-63407 GCA_004024625.1 Mellivora capensis
TAAAGGGCTAGTGTCCAAAATCTATAAAGAACTTATCAAACTCAACACCCAAAGAACAAATAACCCAATCAAGAAATGGGCAGAGGACATGAACAGACATTTCTGCAAAGAAGACATCCAGATGGCCAACAGACACATGAAAAAGTGCTCCACATCACTCGGCATCAGGGAAATACAAATCAAAACCACAATGAGATATTACCTCACACCAGTCAGAATGGCTAAAATTAACAAGTCAGGAAATGACAGATGCTGGTGAGGGTGCAGAGAAAGGGAAACCCTCCTACACTGTTTGTGGGAATGCAAGCTGGTGCAACCACTCTGGAAGACAGCGTGGAGGTTCCTCAAAAAGTTGAAAATAGAACTACCCTATGACCCAGCAATTGCACTACTGGGTATTTACCCTAAAGTTACAAATGTAGTGATCCGAAGGGGCACGTGCACCCGAATGTTTATAGCAGCAATGTCTACAATAGCCAAACTATGGAAAGAACCGAGATGTCCATCAACAGATGAATGGATAAAGAAGGTGTTGTATATATACACAATGGAATACTATGCAGCCATCAAAAGAAATGAAATCTTGCCATTTGCAACGACGTGGATGGAACTAGAGGGTATCATGCTTAGTGAAATAAGTCAATCAGAGAAAGACAACTATCATATTTTCTCCCTGATATGAGGAAGTGGAGATGCAACATGGGGGGTTATGGGGGTAGGAAAAGAAGAAAAGAAACAAGATGGGATTGGGAGGGAGACAAACCATAAGTGACTCTTAATCTCACAAAACAAACTGAGGGTTGCTGGGGGTAGGGGGGTCGGGAACGGGGGATGGGGTAATGGACATTGGGGAGGGTATGTGCTATGGTTAGTGCTATGAAGTGTGCAAACCTGGCGATTCACAGACATAAAAAAAATAAATAAAATAAAATCAGTATTTTCTCCAATGATTTTATTCTTTCCTGTATATTTTCAAATTTGTTTGCTTTAATAGGTAATAACTACCAGAAGACTAAAAATATGAAAATAATTTGTGGTTTTCTTTTTTTTTTTAAGATTTTATTTATTTATTTGACAGAGATCACAAGTACACAGAGAGGAAGGCAGAGAGAGAGGAGGAAGCAGGCTCCCCGCTGAGCAGAGAGCCCAATGTAGGGATCGATCCCAGGACCTGAGATCATGACCTGAGCCTAAGGCAGAGGCTTAACCCACTGAGCCACCCAGGCGCCCCAATAATTTATGGTTTTCTAAAATTTCTTGGTGTTCACACTAACATGCACCATTATGCTTTGCAGAGGAGTTAATATCTCTCAACAAATAGCAAATCAATGGATTTTGTGCTTAGTGATACATCTGTCCTCAAGCAACTCCACAACCTTAGTGCTTTTTGGTGTGTTAAAATGAAAAAAAAAAAAATAGTAATCCTAGAGAATTATTTTTAAAGTTTGAACAAATGCAATTTTGATGTGTAATAAGTCTAATTCATACAGACTGTTGACAGATTTGTCTGCTCAGTATTCTTGCTTCTCATGGCAACAGCATCTCCTTCTGTTTGGAAATTACTTTTCCTTGTCTGTTCCAGCCCTAGTTTTCTGACCTAATGTTTGGCTATTATGAGCCAACTTGGGCTTATCAGTGTCCTTTCTTTGGATATTTCTAAATAAAGCTGAGAGGTAGTGTTTTCCTACCATGGGCCATGTCTCAGTCATATGGAGGTGCCAGACTGAAGGACAAAGCTGAAACGCAAGGGCCAATAAAAATGACAGACCAAGAAAGAGCCTGATGGCATTCAAACTTCTCGTTTCTACTTCCCCAAGACCAGGAACTCTTTGTTCTTGTAATGGTTTGGTGAACTGAACCAAAAAAATTACTTTATTATTTGCATTACTTTAAATTTTATTTCTATTGTTCCAATCAAAGTACAGTTAAATCATATGTGACAGGATATTCATCTTGGTCATTCTTGGCTCTAGCAATAGCAAGTATAACCAAAGCTATTAATAGACCATTGGCTGAATATTCCTATTGAGAATGCATTTCTCCAGCCAAGTATGAGTAGCCACTATACATGACTGCAAAGTGAGAATGTGGGCATTTTCTCTTTTGTGTCCACCTGGCATTAAAAAAAAATCATAAAAGCCTAGAAGAGGTACATTTTCATGTGGGGCAAAAATGGATTAAAAGAAGAAGTTAATATAACAAGGAAAAAATTAGTACTTTTCTGGAAATATTAAATAGGCTTTTTTTCTGATTTATTTTTATTTTTTTTATAAACATATTTTTATCCCCAGGGGTACATGTCTGTGAATCGCCAGGTTTACACATTTCACAGCACTAACCATAGCAAATACCCTCCCCAATGTCCATTACCCTACCCCCCTTTCCCGACCCCCTCCCCCCAGCAACCCTCAGTTTGTTTTGTGAGATTAAGAGTCACTAATGGTTTGTCTCCCTCCCAATCCCATCTTGTTTCTTTTCTTCTTTTTCTACCCCCCTAGTCCCCCATGTTGCATCTCCACTTCCTCATATCAGGGATATCATATGATAGTTGTCTTTCTCTGATTGACTTTAAATAGGCTTATTTTAATCATGGAATCTAAAAAATAGTGGTGTAAGTTAGGAGTGTTAGCTTGTCCTCATAAATTGTCTACACGAATTTCTCACTTGGTTTAAATGTCATGGTGTTTTAGATGACTTCCTCCTGTGGTATTTTGAGTGCGGAAGATAGCAAAGGTCATGACCATTTGTGGTGAATAAACAGTTTTCTTCCACCCTCTCCCAGAGCAAAAAGATTTCGGCTGGTTATTAATTCAGGTGGCCTGGCTAAAATCCATCTTCAGTAATTATGTTTCTATCTATGTAAAATTGATAATGCAGTTTCAGCAAGAGAACTTATTCATGGTTGTCATCAGTTTAAAAAAAAAAGAACAGAAATGCAATATCAACAAACACTGTATTATGCTCTAAAAAGAACAAAAGCTTCATTTTGCTCCAATGTGAATGCTCTTGAAGACTAAAATAACTAAGCAGATAACATTTACTATATGTCACCAGCTAGTGCACTTTAAGCAACAAGAAATCTCTCAGACCTTTAAACATTCTGTTAAGTAATTTATATGAAAATGTCTTAGAAAGTGTACTCAATTCTCTCCCTCATCCATTTTACCTTTCTGCTCCCAATCCCTGCTCAACTTTCACTGTTCTCTGAAGCCTTTGGTGCCCCACCTCCCATCTGCTAAGTTAGATTAGGTCCCTTTACCTACTGTCTTGGAACACTTCAATCATAGTGCATGCTGTGCTCTATCTGGATTTTGATGGACTCTTAGGTCATGGTATTAGGAACCCATGTATTACCTTTCTTTGTATTCCCCAATTCAGCACCATGCTTTAGGTATACTCTATTCAAGTATGCAATAATGGTTTGTTGAACACATGAATATAAAATCAACATTTTCTGCACATTTAAATGGAAACTAAATAATCCTCTTGAAGAACAAATCTAGTACTACACAATAATATGTAAAGGGATTGAGGCTGGGCATCCAGAAAGAAAAGATGAAAACACAGTATTTGGAGAGTTATGGTGCCCACTGTCCTAAAAAGTCACCATAGTGCTATTTGTCAAGTGCTGAGCCTGGGGGGTGTTGCAGGTGGAACCACCACTTGGAGTTGGTGTGCATGCTTTCGTCACATCCATAGAGAAGGCTTGAATTTAGGAGAGTTTGCATCTTCTGCAAAAAAGGAATGGACAGAATATCAAGGCCTGGTCAAATGGACTGGTGTTACAGATGGGGCTCTTGTCCCATGAGGGACAGGAAATGAGGTGACTAATGAGGAGACAACAAAATGAAGTCACATCAGTACGTAGCCTTGGTGTCCTAAGTAACACCAGGAATAGAGATTCTAAGGGTTATCTTCATAGCAGTTCATCCAAACCACTCTCATACTGATGGACATCTAGGCTACCTGCAGTACTTTATTGCTGCAATCAGAAACTGATGTATAAATGTGTTTACTTTTGCTATAAATTCCCAGAGAATTTCTGGGTCAAAGTGCTAATGAATTTGTAATTTTGATAGTTATTGCCAGATTATTGTCCATATGATTTGTACTTACTCATATTCTCACCAATATAGGAGTGCCTTTTTCACACACCTTTATCAATCCATTTTATTATTCCTTTTTGATCTTTGCCAGTCTGTTAGGTGAGAAAATTTTTTGATACAGTTTTAATCTGCATTTCCCTAAGAGTGATGTTTGTATCATTTCATATTTAAGAACTGTTTCTTTTTTATGTACTGTCTATTTATATCTGTTACTAATTTTCCATTGAATGTGTGATATTTTTCTTATTGACTTATAAATACTCTGTATATTAGGTAAATAAAACTTCATTGTGAGCTACAAACATCTGTTCACAATTTATTGTTTTCTTTAAACTTTACTTTGTTTTTTATTATACAAACTTTTTTTAGTCTTATGTAAGCAAATGTACAGTCTTCTCTTTTCTAGCATTAAGTTTTTATGTACCACTTAGAAAATTCTCAATCAAAAATTACAAAATCTTGCTTGTGTTCCTAGTTTTCCTCTAATTGCCTGGATAAGTCACTTTATTGATCTGGGCCTATTCTCTTCTCTATGAGATGGAATAACGATACCACCTAATTCATAAGGTTGCTGTGAGGACTACTTAAGATAATAGCTATAATGTAAAACCTAACATAATGTTTGACTTATATTAACAAGATAACAACAAGAGTAATAATAATAAATAGTTGCTTTGTTGTCGTTCAATGAAATGAGCGCTGAACAAATTACCTTTCTTTTCCCCGCCAAAGAACCCATTTTTTTTTTCCTATTTCTTACATTAGTAAATGGAGACAATATTGAGCCAGTCCTCTTACGTGGAAAATTAACTTCATCAATCCTCTCTAAAATCGTTATTGAACATGAACAAAGTCAAATCTAAAACAAAGCTCTAGGAGTTGGCATAAGAACTGAATGTTACTGAACAACTTACTCTGTTACTGTAAACAAGCTTGCCTAGAACCAAACTGATGGACGCTGAAACTCACCAGATTTTGTTGAACATATCTGTTTGTATGGACAGCTGCTGTGTTGACTTCAGAGTAGTTAGATTTATTTATGATTGCCATAGAAACGACATGAAGATGCATTTTCCACCAAACACACCTAGCAACTCTGTGGATGTCTGTATATTCAATTTATCCATGGTTACCCTGGGGATTGCTCAGAATATGAATGTCCCTACCATTTCTTCAAGCGAACAATTGTAAACTAACATCTTGGTGAATTTGTTTCCCTGCCAACAAGAGAAGGTGCTTTCCATGGTCACATCGCACTACTACTGGAATAGACTCAGAAACAAATGTCTATCTAAAATAAGTGCAATAATTCAGAACCCTTCGTATTGTTATATTGTAGGTGGAGAAACAGTTTGTTCCAAACTAAGTTCTAATATTTACCGAAGATTTCAACACTTCAAATATGTTGATATAAAAACTTTAGTATTCCATTTTTAAATTTGTTTTTGTTTTTAAATATATTAATTAAGTTGTTCTCCAAATACCACAAAATCACATGAGCTCATTACAATGAATAAGCCAGTGCAAATCATCATCACCATCATTATCATCTAATACACTAACTCCATCCTGCAAAAATTGAATTATAGTAAAAAAAAAGTTTGTCAAATTAATCTCTGGTTAAAGTATAACAGATTCATTTTGCTGCAACTTTTGTTTCATGAACAATCCCTCCTCCTCCACTGGTGCTCTACAAAAAGAAAATGTTAAATTGTAAAGTAGGGTGGAGAGCTGAAATAATAAAATTCTAGACTCTGGAACTTTGGAAGACTTTATTTATTTATTTATTTATTTATTTATTTATTTATTATGAAATGTAAGAAGACTTTAAAAAACAAATTGATCTTCCTTTCATTTGTTTTTTTTTTTAAGATTTTATTTATTTATTTGACAGACAGAGATCACAAGTAGGCAGAGGGGCAGGCAGAGAGAGAGAGAGAGAGGAGGAAGCAGGCTCTCTGGGGGCTTGATCCCAGGACCCTGGAATCATGACCTGAGCCGAAGGCAGAGGCTTTAACCCACTGAGCCACCCAGGCGCCCCAATCTTCCTTTCATTTGAAAGTTAAATTGACTAGGATCACCCTATTAGCAGGAACAGAGTTGATCTAAATTCAAGGACACAAAACGGATACTCACTCAACAGATTTTTAACAGCAAGTACAGTCTTGACAAGTCTTGGGTACTGGGTACTGAAAGTATAAAGATATATAAACAGCTTTTGTTCTCAAAAAAAAATCACAATATTGTAAAGAAAAAGTCAGATTTTTAGATTTTCTAGTCCCTTTCCTCCTTTTTAGGTCAATCCGGGTACTTTATTTTTTAAATATCCAAATCAGGGGTAGAATTTGGGTTTAGGTATATCAGCAAATACAACTTGGATATAGGTAAATTAACAAAAGCACACAAAGTAACTGGAAGGAAGAGTCAGAATGAATTTATGAATATAGTTGAAAAAGAAAGATCCCAGAAAAGAGGAGAGTAGATACATTTGATTAGTAGATACATTGATTTGATTTTGATATGAGAAGCTAGCTATATATCTTTTCTTTGTGGCACAAGGAAAGAAAAGCTGACAATATATCTGGCAGGGCATGAACTGGCTAAAGAAAAATGTTATGACCCTAACCTGAAATGAGGAAACAAAAAGGGGCAGAAAGGGCAGTGTAAATTATTTCAATCAGAGTTGGACTAGAAAAAGAACTCTCAATAAGCACCCATTCAATAATCATTTATTTGATACCTAATCTGTGCATTTAAATTTGGGAATATGGTGTTGTAGAATCAGAGAGGTCAGATTCCATTTTACAAGTGCAGATGGAATGGCCAGCTATGTGACAAACGTTCTGGTAGGTGCTAGGGATATGGAGTTAAACAAGGTTTGCCCAGCTTCTGTCCCAGGAACTTTATCAGAGTGTACAGGCAAAAAACTAAACAAAACAGGGGGACACCTGGGTGGCTCAGTTGGTTGGGGGGCTGCCTTCGGCTCAGGTCATGATCCCAGCATCCTGGGATCGAGTCCCACATTGGGCTCCTTGCTCAGCAGGGAGCCTGCTTCTCCCTCTCCCTTTGCCTGCCACTCTGTCTGCCTGTGCTTGCTCTCTCTCTCTCCCTCTCTCTCTGACAAATAAATAAATTTAAAAAAAAATAACAAAACAAAAAACCCAGGTAATTCTACAATGCAATATGTGCTTTGAGAGGAGGCCAGTTTTCTGTGGGTCACTGAGGGAAACCTATTCCTCACAGAAGAATAGTTTATAAAGCTTCAGAGGTAAAGGGATAAGTTACACACCTTAGAAATGAAAAATTTAAAAAGTTGATTATAGACTATACAGAGAAGGTAATGTGAGAGGAAGCTGCCTGAACCACATCATTCAGGACTTTATAAACTCTGAAAAAGATTTGGAATTATATCAGAGGTCAGTGGGGAGACATTTAAAGATTTCAGTTGGGGGAGTGATGGGAGTAGATGTGCATTTTAGAATCACTCTGGCTTCAGTGTGAATATCTGAAGAAGGACAATACTAGATGCATAAAAACCAGCCAAGGGCTTTATTTATAATTCTGTCAGGAAATTATAATGACTTGTACTAGTGAATGATTGTAGAGATGAAGAGCAATTTCTCACCTGGATAATTGGTTAGAGTGTGATACAATTCCCTGAGGGCAAAGAATGGAAATCAACTTTGCTTGAGCAAATAGTAAGTTTTGGAGACACTGAACTAAAGTTTTCTTGGTCTCTCAGATAGAGAGATGTAGAAGTAAAATGCACAGGTTTTATGTAAGTTGAGGATTTGGGAATAGTCTCTATTTAAATACTTATTAAAGCCCCAAGAGAAGAGATCACTTAAGCAAAAAACATGGAGTGGAAAGAAAGAAAGGAACCAGGATAGCATTCCAAGAATGTTTATGTTTAGGTTACTGAGAGAGGAAGAAAAGACTGAGTAGAATACCAAAGAATGATGATAAAGGTGAGATTTGGGGAATAAGAGAAGGTAGAAATGTGGCTTTCAGTGGAGGAGAAAGTTGACATTAGCTGGAGGAGGAATGTGAGAATGAAAAATAAGAGATATTTTAAAAAGATGATTATCCTTACACACTCAAGAGAGGGATCCATCCCCTGGAGATATAAGAAGGAGGAGTAGTGGTGGTAGAGTTGGTGATTGATGGTATTAACTTACCCAAACAAATGGAGAAGTTGGGAGCCAGAGCACAGGGAAGTTCAATTTGTGCAAGAGAAATCATGCTACCTTCCTTGCAAAATTCCCAAAGGGAAGTAAAAAAAGGTAGATGGGTAGAGGTAACTTGTGGTTGTAACTGCAAGAAGTTGAGAGAATTCTAATCTTATGTCTTCTACAGTCCCTTTCTATTAAGGGGCAAGGGGCTATGAGAAAGTGGAAGTGGTAGGCTCAGAGGTTGGGGAAGCTTGGGAGATCTGAAATTGTCACAAGGGAAAACTGAGAAAGACTTGATTAAGAGAATATAAATTATTGCTGACCAGCACTAAGGGCCCAGTCAAAGTTAGAGGCCAACTATTTTCAGGGGCTCAGATATGCTTAGCAGAGTGAATTCCTCAGCAGCATTCAAAATCACAGGATAGTCAGATGAATGTAGATTTGTAATTTTGCCAGGCAAATATCACAGATGTACTATGAGGTAAGTTAGTGAAGCAGATATCTTGACCTTAGTGTGTTTAAAGTGATGGACTATTAAATCTAAGTTCTTTACAGATGGAAATTAATCCAAGAAGACATTCAAAACTTTAGGGAGAGAAGTAGGAGCTAGAGACCCTGTGAGGAGAAACAACAGGTACAGAGAAAGAGATGGGGGGTGCCTCAGTGGCTCAGTCAGTTAGGGTCTGACTCTAAACTCAAGTCATGACCTTTGGATCCTGGGATCAAACTGTACATTGGGCTCCACACACAATGGGAAAATCTGCTTGAGATTCTCTTTCTCCTCTCCCTCTGACCCTTCCCTCACTTGTGTGCATGCTCTTTCTCGCTCTCTCTCTCTCTCTGTCTCTCAAATAATTTAAATAATTTAAATAATTTAAATAATTTAAAAAAAAAGAAAGAAAGAGATGTAGTGAACAGGCAGAAAGGCTATGAGATCTGTTGATTTAAAAAACAAACAAACAGGGACGCCTGGGTGGCTCAGTTGGTTAAGCAGCTGCCTTCGGCTCAGGTCATGATCCCAGCGTCCTGGGATTGAGTCCCACATCAGGCTCCTTGCTCGGCAGGGAGCCTGCTTCTCCCTCTGCCTCTGCCTGCCACTCTGTCTGCCTGTGCTCGCTCTCTCTCCCTCTCTCTGTGACAAATAAATAAATTAAAAAAATAATAATAAAATAAAAAACAAACAAACAAACAAAAAACCCACACAAACAAAAAACTCTATGTAAATGGTGGCATATTACACAGTTAAGAATATTTGACTTTATATCCAAAGATGTTATAGAACTTGTCATGAGAGATACAAATAGATCAGAAATATAAATCAATGTATTTACATAGAAAAATTTACTTAATAATGGTTTTCTTTCTAATTTTCTTTAAAAGTTCAGAGGATCATAGAGAAAGAGAGGAAAACATAAAAGAAGATGAAACCAGAGAGGGAGACAAACCATAAGAGACTCTTAATCATAGGAAAGAAATGAGGGTTGCTTGGTGGGTTGGGGGTGTGGAATGGAGTAACTGGGTGATGGACATTAAGGAGGGCATGTGATGTAATGAGACTTGGGTATTATATAAGATTGATGATTCACAGAACTGTACCTCTAAAACCAATAATACATTATATGTTAATTAATAGAATTTAAATTCAAAAACAAAACAACAAAAAGTTTGAGGTTTCCTGCTGAAAAATTGCATTGCAAGCTCTCCATAATTCTTTGAAAAATTTCCCAAGTTTTATTTTATTTATTTTTTAAAAATATATTTTATTTATTTATTTGACAGTTAGAGAGCATAAGTAGGCAGAGAGACAGGCAGAGAGAGAGGAGGAGGAAGCAGGCTCCCTGCAGAGCAGAGAGCCTGATGTGGGGCTCGATCCCAGGTCCTGGGATCATGACCCGAGCTGAAGGCAGAGGCTTTAACCCACTGAGCCACCCAGGTACCCCAAAAATTTCCCAAGTTTTAAAATCATCTTTATCTTTCACTTAAAGGTCATACTTACAAGAAGGTGTTATGGCAGGGGGTAGAAGGAAAATCTTCTGCTTATCTGAGCAAGAAGACTTCATTGAGTCATTTCTCAACATGTGGATCCTTTCATGAATGCAAAAAAAGAATCAGAACACTAACAAGAATTTTGGCACCTTACAAGCACTTGAAAAGTGTGGTAACACCTAACCAATTGCTTTTGCTTTTTTTATATATGTTGCACAAAATCCAACTTGTTTATAATGAGTTTCTGTATGGTGGAAGATTGCTATTGCTACTGACATCCATCAGTATCTGCTCATTTGACACTAATAGGAAAAGGATCAGGACATTAAATACAGGATAATTTATTTATCTATTTTACCACTGGTGGCATTCAGTGTGTTTCAGGTGGGGAGCTGTTAAACTACAGTGTGGCTATGGACATTATTTTATATGTCTTCATTATGCATACAAGCATGATTTTCCCTGGGGTAAATTTTTAAGAGGGCTGATACTCCATTTTGGAATATAAACATGATCAGCTTTCTAGTTAATGTCAGTTTTCCCAAATAGTTGCATGAGTTGCATCTCAACAATGAAGGCTCCTATTGCTCCTTACTCTTGGGAATCCAGGGTTTTAATTCAAGACATGTATCTGAACTTCCATCCTGCTAGAGCTGAAGGTGTTGCATCCTGCCACTTATTTGTAGTTGACAATTTAAAACACAGCTTCTTGTCTCTAGGGTTGGCTGGTGTCTCAAACAAAAACAGACTATATGGTTTACTACTTTGCTGTCATGCTTTCTTGTACTTTTTGGCCTCCTCTTGTTTCAATTACCTTACTGAGAGCCCAGGTAGGCTTTATAAAACTTTTTAGTGTTGCTTGTTTGTTTTTAATACAGAGTTTTAGATGTTCTGGATAAGCAAATACATAATGATCAACATAAGTACAAAGGATAGTGAAAGACTATTATGAATAACTGTATGCCTATAGACTGGACAACCTAGAAGAAATGAATATATTCCTAGAAAGATACAACTCACCAAAACTGAATCATGAGGCAATAGAAAATTTAAACAGACTAAAGTGAGTAAGGAGATTGAATCAGTAATCAAAAACCTCCCAACAAGGAAAAGCCCAGGACCAGATGGTTTCACGGATGAGACTTATTAAACATTTGAAGGAGAATTCATGCTAATTCTCAAACTCTTCCCAAACAATTGAAGAGGAAGGAACACTCCCATACTCCTTTTACAAAGCTAGGATTTTTCTTATGCCAAAGGCAGATAAGGACACTACAAGAAACAAAAAACACACCCACACACACACACACCCCACAAATAACTATAGGCCAATATCCATGATTAATATAGATCCAAAAATTCTCAACCAAATACTTGAAAGCCAAATTCAACAGCATATTAAAAGGATCATACACCAAGATCAAGTGGGATTCATCATGGGAATGCAAGGATGGTTCAACATATCTAAATCAATAGATGGGATTCATAACATTAATAGAATAAAAAATAAAAATTATATGATCATCTCAATAGATGCAGAAAAGGCATTTGATAAAATTTGATATCCATTCATGATAAAACCCCTCAACAAACTGAGTATAGAAGGAACATACCACAACATAATAAAGGTTGTAAATGACAAGCTCTTACATCTAACACCATACTCAAAGATGAAATGTTGAAAGCTTTTCCTCTAAGATCAAGAACAAAGCAATGGTGCCCACAATCACCACTCCTATATAACATAATATATGAAGACCCAGTCAGAGCAATCAAGCAATAAAAAGAAATAAAGTCACCTGAATTGTGAGGGAAGAAGTAAAACTGTCCTGTTTGTAGATAAAATGATTTTATACAGAGAAATCCTAGACTCCACCAAAACAATGTTAGATCAAATCAACATATTCTTTAAAGTTCTAAGATACAAAATCAATATACAAAAATCAATAGAATGTCTATGTACTAATGAATTACCTGGAAAAAACATTTTTTAAAAATATTTATTTATTTATTTTGGAGAAAGAGAGAACATGAGTGGGAGGGGAACAGGGAGAGGAAGAAAGAATCCCAAGCAGGTTCTGCACTAAGCATGGAGCCCTTGAAGTGCTTGATCTCATGACCATGAGATCACAACCTAAGCCTAAACCAAGAGTGGGATACATAACCAACTGTTTCCAGGCGCCCCTGGAAAAGAAATTTAAAAAATCATTTATCATAGCAACAAAAACAAAATCTTAAGAATAAATTTAACCAAGGAGATGAAAGATCTGTACACTGAAAACTATAAAATATTCATGAAAGAAATTGAAGAAGATGCAAATAAATGGAAAGATATCCTGTGTTCGTGGAACAGAATTAATATTGTAAAATGTCTATGCTACCCAAAGTCATCTGTACATTCAGTGCAATTGCTATCAAAATTCCAATGTCGTTTTTTACAGAAATTGAGAAAAACAATCCTAAAGTTCATTTAGATGTTCAAAAGACCCTGCATAAACAAAACAATTCTGAAAATGAACAAGTCTGAAAGCATAACACTTGCTGGTTTCAAACTATATTACAAAGCTATAGTAATCAAAACTGTATGGTATTGGCATAAAAGTGAGTCAGACAGAAAAAGACAAAATACTGGGTGATCTCTCTTCCTGTGGAATATAAATAAACCAAATTCTTAGAACAGATGCGTGGATGCCAGGGGCAGGCATAGGAGGTAGGGGAAATGGGTGAAGGTGGTCAAAAGGTGTAAACTTCCAGTTACAAGATAAACTGGGGATTTGACATAGAGCATGACTACTTTAGTTAACAATAATGCATTATATATTTGAAAGTTGCTAAAAGGAGCAGATCTTAAAAGTTCTCATCACAAGGAAAAAGCTATAATTATGTAACATGATAGATATTAATTCAAATTTTTCTCATAATAATTTTATAATATATATCTTTAAAGTTATTATGTTGAATACCTTAAACTTATACAATGTTATGTGTCAATTATATTTCAATAAACTGGAACAAAATAAAAATCTTCCAGCTAACTTTCATTTCAGTCAAGATTGAGAACCATATTCAATATCTGTGACTACTTTGTCTGACTTCATTGTTCTCCAATTCATCTGGCATTATCCTTTATTTACTTCTATCTAAAATATTTTATATTTATTCATTTGTGTATTTATTTTCTATTTCTGCTCATTGTAATGCATGATACATGAGAGAGAGTTCTTAACTCATTATTCATTTATTTTATCCCTAGCGCCTGGAGCAAAAACAGCATAGAGGTACTCAGTGAATATTTGTTGAATGAAGGAATGGGGAAATATATATAAATCAATATTTCATGCATAAATAAGTGAATAAATGAATTTCCCTTTTGTCACTGGACAACTAACTCATGCTATTTCCTCTGTAAGCCTTCTGGATCTTGCTATTTAAAATTAATCTCTTTCCATACTACTATTCTTCAGCACTATTTTTTTATTATTATGCCTCAAGAGGTGAGGTACTAACAGTTCAGTTAGTACTAACTAGTTAGTACTAAAAAGAGTTAGTACTAACAAGAGGTACTAACAATTCAGTTAGTACTATGTCTTTAAAAATATCTATCTATTGTGTGTCAACTTTACACACAATACTTTACACACAACTTTACATGACTTTACACTTGTACTACCTTACAAAGCAGTCAACATGTTGTTTTGAATTTAATTGTATGTTACATTCAACTTAGCTGGTACCTCACAAAATGAATTTGGAAGTTCAAATTAAATATTAATGTAGTTCTAAAACTTACAGATAATGCTAAAGATAACACAGGGTCAAAAATATTCTCATGTTAAATGTGACTAGACAACAATACAAGAACCAGGGAAATCTAACATATTTAACATAACTTAAGAAAAAGACATTGAAGAAGAGAAGATTTCCATTGTTACATAATGTGATTGTATTGGATTCATGAACTTCTTGAACTTCATGGATTTATGATACTTCTCTAGGAACTGTGTTGTTTCGCTTCAGAGAAACTGTAGGACTCTGGAAATATTAGAGTTGGATGATAACAGCAGATGTGACTTGTACAAACTGAATGACCATAAGAAAAATCAATCTTTACTTAACCCAGTCTCCTAAGTGGTTTGTCTTATGAGATTTTTGTAGAATAACATAAATTAATGTATGTGTGTGAAAATACTTGTAACTGCTAAGACATTGAGTTTAAAGTATTAATGAAACTGTGAGATAAAAAACAAAAATGTATTTTATATCTTCAAATATATGTTGATGATTCTTTTATACTGGGCCTTATTTCAAAGATATATTCAAGAATATGTATAGAATTTATTATAATGTCATTGTATAAAAGTAATGCATGCTACACTTGATACCAAACAGGATTAGATAATATACAAGTTTATTCACTCAGTAGTTAACAATATACATTATAATTGTGGATCACATTTTATTGAAGACACTGAAATTTAGAAAACTGCAATGACTTAACTAAAGACATTCAGTTAGGATTGGATTCTGGATCTGCCTGGTAAATCTGCAGTGCCACAGGCAAAACCCAAAGGAGGGCTCAGTAGTGAAATTTTAAAACAGAGCTAGCTCACTAGTATTTGATGGTACTGTTTCAATAAGAGCACTTTCAACTGATATATGATTGACAGAGATACTTTAAAAATGATGAACAAGAACTCATTATAAATCCTGTATAGGACAGTACTGAATATAATTTGTATAAGTTTATACAAACTATATTCAGTACTTTGTACTGAATATATTTCTTTGTATAAGTTTATACAAACTTTGTATAAGTTTATACAAATTATATTCAGTACTGTCCTATACAGGATTATCATGGCAGAAACCAAACTCAGACGATTATGATTCACTAAGGGTGCCCTGGTTTGTTATAAATTTCTCTTTGGATCCTTTTAATATCATTCTTTTAGGGCAAAACAGAAAGAGAAGCAATGGTAGAGTTGAACGATCGTGCTGCCCTACAAGTAAGCCCACTGTTCTCTACTGCTATGCTTTACAGTTCCCTAATCTGGTTTGTCAGAGAGATTGTTGAGTCAAAGATGTGTTAGAGATGGGCCAGTATACTGATTCTTCCAGCCTGGGTGCACCTGGTTGGAAGCTGCAGCTCCTGGAGGAGCTCCAGCCCGGTCTCCACATATGCCATATTAACAAGATAACTTTCTGTGGGAGCTATGACGTGACAAAAGGTTGTGCGCGTTGAGCTAGACCTGATGTCATTCTTAACTTACTTAGAAGGCTGAGCAAATTTCACAAATTAAACACAGGTTCCTGGGGATATTGATTCAGTAGGTCTGAGGTTGGATAACACGTATTTTAAAAGAGCTCCCCAGATGATTCTGATTATCTTTCAAGTTTAGAAACATTAGACTAAATAACCCTTCTAAATTATGAAATTAAATTATCCTAAGCCTGTTTCAATTCTTTTATGGGTTGACATCACATGGGAACATCATGTTTTAGAAATAGTTCATTTGAAGCTGACAAGGTTGTTAAGAAGGATGTTAAGAAGATCATGTTTTAGAAATAGTTCATTTGAAGCTGACAAGGTTGTTAAGAAGATGTGATCCGGGTGATTCTTCCTTAGTTAGCACCCGCAGAAGAGTATTCCTGGTAGCCATGAGGGAATGTGACTATTGGGGATGGCATTGTATTTGGCATTGTATGCATTTCAAGAAGGATGAAGCAGTGAGGGGCTTCCCCATATAGTCTAATTTAATGCCTTTCCTTTGAAAAGGTATATTAGCAAGAAGGATGATGGAAGAAGCAAAAGATAAATACAAATAAAAAATAAGAGTTGCTGGTTATTTTTACTTGGAAACCTCAGAAAAAAGCATTCCTGTTATGGTATTTTTTTTTTCTTGTCAAAACATGAAGACAGAATTTAACATATTTTACGAACAAATGAGTCCTTCTTAAGAGTTTCAGTCTTTACTAAAAGAGAAAAATATAACTCTGAAAAAATATCAGTTTCTTATACTATTTGGAAACTTAGATTGATTTCTGAGATCAAGAAAATTTGTGTCAGTGTTGAAGAGGTAGATTCAGTCTGACACATGAAATGTACAATGGCAAGCAGCCTGAATGAAAGATAGCCATCTTGGCAAAAGAATTAGTGTTGCAAGATTAAACACCAAAGATCTTAGGGATGCCTTCTTCCTCTTCTTCTTCTTCTTTTTTTTGGGAATAACTTCCTTTTGTCTAAATGGGTACTCCTAATGAAACATTGCCAAACAAGGTTATCTAAGGCAACATAGTATTGGAATGAGGTTGCAAGTAATCTTAAAGGGCTATCTTTTATCAAAAGTTCAAGTTATCAGATTCAAGTGAACCTAATTCAGTTAGACTAAGTACAAGTCAAAATATAACACCGATGAGAGATAATTAATTCCCTAGGGCAAGTACTTCAGAAGATGTCAAAGTGTTTGTATTTGAACTCTATAAAAACAAGGCAAAAATTCTTGGTGTTTTCAATGCCTATGTTAATTATTAATCAAAACCACACGGTTTAACATAATGTTACTAATTAATTACTCAATGTTTAATGCAACATTAACAAAAACAACTTACTTCATTGTGCATATTCTGCCTATTATATTTATGAAAACATATTAATGAGCTGAGAATCCTATATGTCATAACTGCAGCAATGGTCAAGATATTAGCCCTTTAGCAATGTTTGATTTTATTGGGTTAGTAGAAATAATAATACAAATAAATTACCTTGAAGATCATGATTTCCACAATAACAGCAAGTAAAAGCATATAAAAAATACTGAAAAATGTCTTGTTAGGAAGCAAAAGCACACACATAATGAATTCCAAATTTCAGATTATACTAAGCCTTGGTATGAAGAGAGGAGGTGAGGACTCAAAAAATTAGTCTTGAAGTACAATGTATGACACTAAAATGAGATATTTCACTATGTAACCAATATTTTTAATTTTTACTATTTAAGGAATACAAAAACTGAAATGTGTAGACAATCTGGTAGGTGCTGTGCAACAAACTTAGAATCTAGATAATATTTAACTTCTTAACAAATGCACTTTTGTCAATTAGACATCACCTGAACTAGGTAATCGATTTAATATCACATCACCAATCATGGGTTAGTTTGATATCATGTGCTTCCTGAATTAATGCACTGAGAAAGATGGCAATACCACTTTGGTAGGTTCCTGCCAAAAAATTTAACCTGATAGTAATCAGGAGGAAAAACTCAGACAAATCCAAACACCAAAACAATCTATGAAGGTATTAAAAAAAAAAAAAAAAGGAGAATTCAACTAGAAGCAAGAGGACTAAAGAGAAATGATAACTAAAGCAATTTTGACCTTTGATTGGATCCTGAATTGGAAGGAAAAAGAAATAGATATAAGATACAACTAGAATAAAAGTGATATTTGAGTATAGATGGTAAATATATAATAGTATTGTATTAATTTTTATTGTACAAGTATAATAACTATATTATGGTAATGTAGGAGAATTTGGGAAGGGGAGAGGAGTATTTAGAGGTGCATTTTCATGATGTCTAAAACTTTTTCTCAATGTCAGAGAAAATATATATGTATATATACTTTTGAATATATATGTGTATATATATGTGTGTGCATATGTACACATATATGCATATATCTATATATGTTTATATATATGTATGTAGAGAGGAAGAGGGTAAAAGGAGAAGGACAAAAAGAAGGGAGGAAGAGAAGAAGGAAGGAAGAAAATGGAATGAAATATTAAGAATTGATGACCCTAGGTAAAATGTGTGTGTGTGTTTATTGCATACTTCTTATCTATGAAAGACCCACAGCAAACATCATCCTCAATGGGAAGAAGCTCAGAGCCCTCCCGTTGAGATCAGAAACACGACAAGGATGCCCACTCTCACCACTCTTGTTCAACATAGTATTAGAAGTCCTAGCAACAGCAATCAGACAACAAAGAGAAATAAAAGGTATCCAAATTGGCAATGAAGAAGCCAAACTCTCTCTATTAGCAGATGACATGATACTTTATATGGAAAACCCAAAAGACTCCACCCCCAAACTACTAGAACTCATACAGCAATTCAGTAACGTGGCAGGATACAAAGTCAATGTACAGAAATCAGTGGCTTTCTTATATACAAACAATGAAAATACAGAAAGGGAAACTAGAGAATTGATTCCATTTACTATAGCACCAAGAACCATAAGATACCTGGGAATAAACCTAACCAAAGAGGTAAAGGATCTGTACTCGAGGAACTACAGAACACTCATGAAAGAAATTGAAGAAGACGTAAAAAGACAGAAGACCATTCCATGTTCTTGGATTGGAAGAATAAACATTATTAAAATGTCTATACTACCTAGAGCAATCTATACTTTTAATGCCATTCCGATCAAAATTCCACTGGTATTTTTCAAAGAACTGTAAGTTAAAATTTTTCAGAAAAAATTTTGGGGCAAAGTAAACTATTTTCTAGTTTACTTTATTCATACATTCAACAACAAACTTTTTTAAATTAAAATATGTTTCATTAAAAATAACCAACATACAATACTGTATTATTTCAGTTTCATTTGTACAATACAGTGATTTGATATTTATATACATTATGAAGTGGTCACCATAATAAGTTGTTATCTGTCACTACACAAATTTGTTACAATATTATTGATGATATTCCCTATGCTGTATACATCCTGTGTTTTATTTATTTTATAATTGGAAGATTGTACTTCTTAATTCTTGCCACCTATTTTGCCCAACCTCCCCATCCTTTCCCTCTGGCTACCATTAATTTGTTCTTTGTATCTATGAGTCTCTTTCTGTTTTGTTTGGTTTGTCTGTTTGTTTGTTCTGTTTTTTTTTTAGATTCCACCTTATAAGTGAAGTCAGATGGTATTTGTCTTTCTCTGTCTGACTTATTTTACTCAGTGTAATACCCTCTAAGTCCACCCATGTTCTCTCAAGTGGCTGGGTAAATATATATATATATTACCCAGCCATTTATACATGTACGTATAAATGTATACATACATGTGTGTGTGTATGTGTATGTGTATGTATATATATACATGTGTGTGTGTATGTGTATGTATATATATAAAATTTCACATACAATCCAGCAATTGCACTTCTAGGTATTTAACTGAAGAAAAGGAAAAAACTAATTTGAGAAGACACATGCACCCCTATGTTCATCAGCATTATTTACATTAACCAAGATATGGAAGCAACGATATACCTTTATATCATAAAATATTTGATAGTGAGAAGAGGACCTGAGCTGCAAGAAGGGCAGGGGGTTTGAAGAGGATTGTAACATAGTATAACTTGAGAGTCCAAGTTCAAGTTCCAGGTGAGCATTGGCCAACTGGGAGGTTATGGCTACTAATTTTATCTTTCTGACCATCTGCTTGCTCATGTCTAACATGGTGGAATTGGACCAAGATGAGTTCAGAAATCACATATAATTCAGATTTAGTGATTCTCAGGCAGACTGACAGGAAAAAGACAATTCTATAAATGACTTGAAAGTAATCAGCAAGCTATGTAAGATACTAAAAAATGCTGTATCTCAGGAAATGGGCAGGACAGTCTCGTGCTTAATCAGCTGGGAAACTGTGACGTTTCTATTCTCTATTATGATTCCTCAAAGAAAAGCAAAAACTGGAGCTGGAACATCACCAGTCTCATTAAGTTATCACTATTAGCATCTGGTAGAGTACCTGGTGCTGCTGGGATTTCTACAGAAATCTGAAAACAGAAAAACTAACAAATTACATAATAATTGACATATTCAACCATCCACATATGGCTTGGGAAAGCACATCAGTTGGACATTTGCACAAACTGCTATTTGAAAGCCATTGAGGCAGTTTTTTTTTTAATTCTTTTTGGGAAAGATTTTTTTTTAACATATAATGAACCACATTCATCAGATTACATATATGAATCACTAGCCGAGGATTCTGAATTGAAAAGTATGACAATTTTCTTTATGTCCATTTTTTTCTGTTTATCAAATCCACTTCTGGAAACTTTGAAAAAACTAATTGTTTTAAGACATTCTGAAATGCTGTAATTACCATAACTAAATGTGGATATGAGATCTAGAAAAAGGGGAGATACTAAGTGACTTGAAATCTACCCAAAAGGATATTTTTAATACTGGTTTTTTTTCCATATGAAAGGAGTCTTAATGTACATAGTAAAGTCCAAGCTTCCTTTCGGTACTTGAGTCTCTAGACTTATTCTTTATACTGCATGTTAAGCATATACATTATTTGTCTTTCCCAAAGTCATTCACGTGACGCTCTGAGCTTATTATACTGGTAGCATTTCCTAAACAAACACTGTTACCTCATACTCATGACTTTGGAGAACTCCCTTATCCTCATCTTTATATGAGGTTATAATTATACCATCTCCATGAAACTTTCCCCTAGGAGGCAGTATAGTGCAGTGTTTAAGAGGACCTTTTAAGTCAGAAAAATATGAGTGTGTGAGCTTTCCAGTTGGAAAAGTGTTACTTAACCCCACTGAGCCTCATTTTAAAAGGTTTTTCATTTTAAAAAATGATGTAACAATAGTGCTTATAGCACTATTATTTTATTATTTTATATTATTTAATTAATAAAATTAAATGAAAATTAAATGAAATAATGTGTTTAAAATGTTTAACTCAGAGACTGTCCTAAAACAAAAGAATTCTCGGTTCTCTCTCCACAATTTCTCTCCTACCATTACTTTTACTACTGTTTGTGATTCCAAACATTTTATTTGCCATCTTATGGGACTTGTCACATTCTGCCCATCACTCAATAAGCTAAATATTCTGTCCCCATCATTAGATTGGGAACACAAATAGTATGTTTCCCATATCTATTTATCTATAGAAAAAAAACAAAACAGCGGTTTATATAACACAGATGCTTAACAAATATTCACTTAAATGGATTGAATTATTGAATTTTTTTAACATGAACACTTTATCTTTTCTCTTGCTATTAACATTGAATCTACTAAATCTATTATACTAACACTGAATATTTAAAAGAGAATATCCAAGTTACCGTAAATTGACATAAAAGCAAATTAACTTTTGAGATTCTTTAAAAATATGCCTTCAGTATTCCATGTCTTATTTCAAGTCACGGGAAATTATAGTTTTGTTAACTCTGTGTCCCAATAACTAGAGCCTGAAGAGCTATCTTTAAATTTCCTTTGAGACTTCAGTCTTTCCTCCACTCATCTCACATTCTATCAAAATATTAGGGGGGGAAAGCCTACTAGGAAAGCCCTGCCTGCCCATCATTTATTGATTTAATGATTTATCTTAGGATTTTCTGATGAGTCGGATTAATTTTGTGAAGCATCTTGTGTAATCATTGAAAATAAAACTCCAATATTCCAGAATGGGCCCAATTAAAAATGGCAATGACAAAAGACACCAAAAGATGTCTGCTCAAGAAGATACGATTAAATTTTTTCCAACAAGATCACTCAAATATTAGAGTTTTCATAAATAGAAAGTTTTAAAATAGTAAATGTGATGGAGTTACCCCTTTCCTTCTATGAACTGCGTTTTTTGTTTGTTTGTTTGTTTGTCAAAAAGTTTGTGAAATGCACAATCCAGCCTTTGTATACATTTTCAGTTACATACTGTAGTATCTTACTTTCCTTCCCTCAATGGGCCCTCTACAGTCAGTCAAGATTACCTACTCATTTTATTTTCTCTAAATATATTCCTTCTCTCTCTTTTTGTTCAAGCTAAACTCCCTCATCTGACAATTATTTCCTTTACTCCAGGCTTTTCTTCCCACCAATATATGTCCTTCGAGACCTAGCTAAGGTCCAAATGATCTCTCAGTATTCCCAGGTTCTGTTGCACTTCTTTCTACATTTTGCACTGTATATTTTTGGTATTAAATTTACTTGTTCATTTCAATTTTCTGTTTCTGCTGTAAGTATAAGTATGTGCAGATCAGTACTTTTTCTTTTCTTCACAACTCCTAACTGAATACTGTGAGCATAGTCAGTATGAAATATATTTCTAGTATAAGCATATAAAAAAGTATGTGAACATGGGGCTAGAGGAGCACTCTGTGGATTCTGGTCTAGTTTAGAATAGAATTATAGATACAGGATAAGAATCTTGTAGAAACAGAACAATGTAGGAAACTGAGGATGCATTTGTTGACTTTACCTTCTGTTCATATGTTTCTGATGATGATTATTGTTTTTTAAAGGTAAGAGTCTGAGACGATAAGGCACAATATAAATATTATCAAAATATTGACTTGTAGCTTTATGTGAAGGGAAATAAAAATACTTTCATTTACAAAACAAGGGAAATAAGTTTGAGATCAAAGGTAATGTTAGGTGGCAAAAAAGTTCTGCATTTATTGGATGAATCTTCCTCCAGAGTTTGGATATTTTTTAACAAAAATAGTTTTTGTCACGGTTAAATAATAATCAAACTAAAAGGAAAACACATTCAAAGCTCATTTTGTACAACTATTTGATTCTACCTAATAATTTATGTTATGTCTTTTGAATTTCTTAGAATTCTGTTTTAGCTGCCATAATTTATTTAATAATTTGTTTTCTATAAGGAATAGATATATTTTTAAAAATCTCCACCCAAAATGCTTAACAAAGGAGATACAAAACCTTGCAGTATTTTGCATTATAATTTCACTTTTTATAATTAGTTACAAGATATGTATTTTGTAACTAGAACTTGTTTTGCTAATAAATGAGGGCAATAGATACATAATACAACTTATTTATTTGAAGTTACTATATTTGGATTATACTAATTTGAATATTTTTAGATTATTGTCATGATAAAATACTTCCAGTAGTGGCCAGAAACTTGAAATGTTTATACTTTTGAAAGAAGAGAACTGTCCTAGGTGAATTCCACATTTACAGAACTTTTCTCCTGAGTACAGTCCACAGTCCATGTACTATAGTTTGGCTTGAACTCAAAAAGAGAGCCATAGCTTTCTGGCTCAGTCTATCAGAGAATGAATTTTAGAGCTTCCAATAAAACATGAAATAGAGGGGGAATAACCATGAAGAAGATAGCCATAGAGTGAGAGACCTCAACATTGCAACTTAACTCCCATGAATGCCTTGACAGAAATGAAAGTGTGGTTGTATGTATGGAGGGAACTTTGAGGAGCCTAGTGAATAGCAAAAGTTAAAGGGTCACAAAGCAGAATAAAATTAGAGTTTAGAGTTTGAGGCCTGCATTGTTAGCCTTGATAAATAACTGTGACTTCCTATTTAAGCCCCAGAATGACTTAGTTCCAAACAAGTTGGAACTAAGGGATTCATCCTAAAAGTAAGAAGAAAACCAACAGATCTATCCCTCACAAGTTTAATGTAATCAGGCAGCAATTTCTCTGTTTCTAGAACAAAAATCTACACTCTTCATAAGAAGAAAATCAGAGATGGAGGCATCATAATTCAAGACTTCAAGGTATATTACAAAGTTGTAATCATCAAGATAGTATGGTTCTAGCACAAAATGTACACATAGACCAGTGGAACAGGATAGAAAACCCAGAAATAGACCCAGAACTACATGGTCAACAAATCTTCAACAAAGCAGGAAAGAATATCCAATGGTAAAAAGGCGATCTCTTCAACAAATGGTATTAGGAAAACTGGAGAGTAACATGCAGAAGAATGAAACTGGATCACTTTCTTACACCATACACAAAAATAAATTCAAAATGGATCAAAGACCTAAATGTGAGACAGGAAACCATGAAAATCCTAGAGGAGAACACAGGCAGCAACCTCTTTGACCTTGGCCATAATTGCTTCTTACTACACACATCTCCAGAGGCAAGGGAAACAAAAGCAAAAGTGAGCTATTGGGACTTCATCAGGATAAAAATCTTCTGAGCATGGAAGGAAACAATCAGCAAAACTAAAAGACAACCTTCAGAATGGGAGAAGATATTTACAAATAACCTATTGGAGAAAGGGTTAGTATCCAAAAATCTATTAAAAAACTTAGTAAACTTATCCCCAAAATAAATAATCCAGTTAATAGTCAGAAGACATGAACAGACATTTCTCCAAAGAAGACATAAATGGTCAACAGATATATGAAAAAATGTTCAACATCACTCATCATCAGGGAAATACAAAATCAAAACTACAATGAGACACTACCTCACACCTGTCAAAATGGCTAAAATTAACAACTCGGGAAAAAAAAAAGATGTTGCTGAGGATACAGAGAAAAGGGAACCCTCTTACACTCTTGGTGGGAATGAAACTGGCATAACCACTTTGGAGAACAGTATAGAGGTTCCTCAAAAAGTTAAAAATAGAACTATCCTATGACCTAGCAATTACACTACTAGGCATTTATCCATAGAATACAAAAATACTGATTTGAAGGGACAAATACACTCTGATGTGTATAGCAGCATTATCAACAATAGCCAAATTATGAAAGAACCCAAATGATAAAATTGATAAAGATGTGAGATATATATGTGTGTGTGTATGTGTGTGTGTATATATATACATGTATATATCAGCCACCAAAAAGAATGAAATCTTGCTATCTACAATGACATGGATGGAGCTAGAATGTATTATGCTAAGCCAAATAAATTGGTCAAAGACAAGTACCAAGCAGCTGGGTTTGCTCAGTTGGTTAAGCATCAGACTCTTGATTTCTACTGAGATCATGAGCCTTGAATCAAGCTCCATATTGGGCTCCATGGTCAGTGGGGGTCTGCTTGAGATCCTCTCTCTCCATCTCTCTCTGCGTCTACCCTCTACTCTCTCTCTCTCAAATAAATAAATCTTTAAAAGAAAAAAGACAAATGACATATGATTTCACTCATATGTGGAATTTGAGAAACAAAACAGATGAATGGAGGGGAAATTTAAAAAACAAAAACAAAAACGGAGAGGGAAGCAACCCATAAGAGAGACTCAACTGTAGAGAACAAACTGAGGGTTGATGGAGGGTGGTGGGTGGTGAAGCGTTTAAATAGGTGATGAACATTTAGAAGGGCACTTGTGATGAGCACTGGGTGTTATATGTAAGTGATGAATCACTAAATTCTACTCCTGAAACTAATTACACTATATGTTAACTAAAATTTGAATAAAGACTTGAAATATAAAAAATTATAATGTATCATATCATGATCTAGTGGGATTTAGCTAGCCCAATTGGAAGGTTTTTAAAATATTAGCAATTTAGCATATAACAAAATAAAGGAGAGTATTATATGATCATCTAAATAAATACACAGAAAGCATTTGATAAAATTAAACTTTAATATGTAATTTAAAATAATGTTCTTTGCAAGCTAGGGTTAGAAAGAAATGCTCTCAATATGAAATCACCCATGAAAAACTGCAGCCAACGTGAAATTTAATAAAGAAATATAAGAACAAAGCAAAAATTTCTTTCTACACACTTCCACTTAAAATTTACTAGTAAATCAAATAAGAAAAGAGAATGATGTAAATATTGCAATTAAATAAATAAAATTGTATTTAAACTGAATGTATGAAAAATAAACTCTAGAATCAACCAATTTGGCAGTTATTAAAGGTGAATGTACAAAAACAATCATATTTGTAGATGGCAGCAACAAACAATTAGAAAATCAAAATGAAAATTCATTTAAAATTTTCATTTACAATAGCATCAGAAACATAAAATGTTTAGGGATAAATTTAACAGAAGATATGCAAGTTCCCTATTCTAAAAAATTAAGAAAAAGAAAAATTAAGGAAGACTTAAATAAATTGGGAAATATGTCATGTTAATGACTTAGAAGAAGCCTTCTGATTCTGGTATCAATTCTCTCCAAATTGATCTTAAGGCCAATACAATCCAATTTAAATCCCAAACCTTTTTTTTTTTTTAACAAATTGACAAAGTGATTTCAAAATGTATGTGGAAATGCAAAAGATCTATAATAGTTTAAAGCGATACTGAAAAAGGAGTACAGAGAATTCAGCTTACCTTATTTAAAGATTTATTATGCTATAGTAACAATGGCATTTTTATAAATATAGACAAACATCTCTGTGACTAATTCATCCCATAACCAGAAGCCTATTATCTCCTACTTCCCATCATCCATTTTGCCCAACCTTTTCCTCTGGCAGCTGTCAGTTTTTTCTCTGTATTTATAAGTCTGATTCTGATTTTTGTTTGTTTATTCATTTGCTTTGTTTTTTAGATTCCATGTATGAGTGAAATCATATTTCACATATTGGTCACATATCAGTGTGACTTATTTCACTTGGTTTATACACTCTAGGTCCAGCTATGTTTTCACAAATGGTAAGATCTCAGCAAAGGGAATCTAGTCAACGATATTGTAATAGAACTGTACGGTTACAGATGTTAGCTATACTAGTGGTGAGCACAGCAGAACATATAGAGAAGTTGGTACATCTGAAACTAATGAAACATTGTGTGCCGACTATACTCAAAAAGATTTAAAGAAATATATAGACAAATAGATGAAGAAAACCAATTAAACTATTCAAGTAATTCAAAACATCTATGAGTAGTTAATGTTTGACAAAGGCCCCAAGGCTATTCAAGAAGGAAAATAAGTCTTTTCAATGAATTGTGCTGGAACAACATGAAAAAATCTGAAAAAAAATATGAACCTTGATAATCAAAAAACTATTTTGGAGCAGGTGATAGGCTTAAATGTAAAAGCCAGAAACAAAGTTTTTAGAATAAGATGTAGGGTAACACCTACACAGCTTTAATGTAAACAAGGAATTCTTGAACAAAATACAAAGCATAAACCATGAAAGACAAAATGATGATTGACAATCATAATGATTATTTTTTTTTGTTCACCAGAGGACACTGATGAGAAAATAAAAATTAATCCACAGACTGGAAGAAAATATTCACCCTATGCATATCAAATAAGAATTTATGTCCAGTATAAATAAATAAAATCTTAAAAGAATTTATGTCCAGAATATATAATGATGTCTACTAAAAAGAAATACATCTAGTTAATGATCAAAATAACAGATTTTCAGAAGTGCATAAAAACCTTGATATATAATTCATATGTATACAAAAAGATACTGAAATGACTGTTTAGTCCTCATCATTATTACTCCTCATGTAAAAATCTTCATTATTAATCATAGGAAAATATAATTATAACTTCCCTGAAGACCCCTTAAAATGGCTAAATTTAAATGACCTGAAAACAACAAACATGGGGCACCTGGGTGGCTCAGTGGGTTAAAGTCTCTGCCTTCCGCTCAGGTCATGATCCCAGGGTCCTGGGATCGAGCCCCACCCACATCAGGCTCTCTGCTCAGCAGGGAGCCTGTCTGCTTCCTCCTCTCTCTCTCTGCCTGCCTCTCTGCCTACTTGTGATCTCTGTCTGTCAAATAAATAAATAAAATCTTAAAAAAAGAGACCTGTATGTAAATATTATAGCAGCTTTATTAATAAACAGTCAAAAGCTTAAAACAAATATATGTGTTGAATTACTAAATATTATATCTGAAACTAATATTACCTGTATGCCAACTAACTGGAATTTAAATAGACACTTAAAAAAAAGAATAAAGACGGTCTTACTTTACTCAAAAAAATAAAACAAGTCACATATCCATCATTCAGGAAATGGCTTAACAAGTTGCAATATAATCATACAATACAATTCTAATCAACAATTAAAAAGAATAAACTTTTAATTGCACCAAACATATGAAAGAAATCAGAATTTTATGTTAAGCAAAAGAAGCCAGACTCTAAAAGTATCCACTACATAATCTCCTTTACAGGGTTCAAAATAGGTGAAACTAATCTACAGTAATTTCATTTTAACTATGTTTGCCGAATGAGACAAAGTTACGATTTACTGGAAAGGGTCATAAGAGAACCTCCTGGTGTGATGGAAATGTTGTGTCTTGATTGCACTGGTGCTTATATGACATATCCACTTTTAAAAACTCACCAATTTATGTACTTAAAACACTTATGATCTATATAATTTGAAAAGTTTATCAACCACATAAAGTTGCTATCATAAAAGGACACACGTTTAATATATGAATTCAACAAGTTTTTAAGTGCTAGAATTTTAAATTGGCTTTGCGGACATAACTTTTCAGTTTCCATCCCTCACAGTTATAAGGTTTATGACTTAATAGACACACAAAAAGTGCTAAATCTAGCAGAAGAAAATATGAAAATAATTTCAATTTACAATGTACTTATTATAATAGTCAAATTTTGGCACAAAGGAAGGGATAATCAACTTTCATGACTGAATCAGTGAAGGCTTTCCTAAAGTAAAGGATTCCTAAACTGGGACCTGAAGTTTATGTAACAGGATTTTGTTAGTTTTATAAGTAAAAAATAAAGTGGAATGTACACACACATACATCCTTGCTCTGTCAGTTGAAAGAGCCTGGAAGCAAGGACATCCCAGTAGCCGTAGGCATGCTAAGTTCCCAGATCTTGGTTTCTAAAATCATTCTCCAATAAAAGGAATCAGGGATCCTGGGAGAATGTCTGATTCTAGTATTGGGAGCAGGAAATAGACAAGATGAACCTGGATCATCTTGTGAGAAGTGCTAAAACAAACAAATAACCAATAATAACAAAATACAATGATGGGAAAATGCCCAAAAGACAGAAGGACCAGCTGACAGCTCAGGTAATGAAAATGATACTTTATTTTCTTCTCTGGACTTCTTTCCAAAGCTATATAATTCCAGCCTCATAATGAAAATACACCAGAAAAATCCCAATGGAGCAACATTTTACAAAATACCCTCACCAGTACTCCTCAAAACTGTCAAGGCCATCAAAAACAAGGAAAGTTTGAGAAACTCTAACTGTGAAAAGTAGTGTGGTATCTTCGTTGAGATCCTAGAGTAAAAAGAGAACACTAATAAAAACTAAGAAAATCTGAATAAAAGACGGATTTCAGTTAATAATGTATCTAAATCGGTTTGTTAGTTGTAACAAAGGCGTCATATTTATGTTAGATATTAATAATAGGAGAAATTAGATTTGAGGTGTATAGAAACCCTATTATTTACCCATTTTTTTTCTGTAAATCTAAATCTGTTCTAAAAATAATTTCTTAAAAAATGAATGCATAAAGGCATAGATATATGAAATTTTAAGTAGTTCCATATGTCTGGAAGGTGTAGTATGTCAAAGAGAGTGACAGGAAATGAAGTTAGAAGAATAACCATGGTGTTATTCCATCCCTTGTTGATTCTATATGCCATGCTAAGGAATCTGGACTTGATTCTCTATAAGAATTTAATTGGACAATAATATCACAGAAACAGAAATAAGGAAGTTTGTAATATTTAACCTCAAGTTGAACTTCATAATAAATCTGTGCCCTGATGCTGCCTTTCTACTAAATAATAATTTTGTAAAATTGTTTAGTCCAACTGGAAGGGTATAAAGGCTGGTGAATTAGGTCCCAGCTGTAAGATGAAAGAATGAGGATGCATTCAGTATTCAACACACAGTGATTATTGTTGTTTTATTTTGTTTTTTTTTTTAATGTCTTGTTTTGTTGCCGATGACATTCCAGGCAAACTGTTAAGCTTTTAAGATATAACAACCAATTTAGAGCTCACGCACTAAGTGTTATTACTTTTTAGTAAAAGTTAAAGGAGTTGAACTCATAATCCTTGTCTAATAATTATCAAAAGTATCTGGCATTTAGTTAAATATCTATTATGTGCTAGGCCTTTGTACCCATTTTTTTTTACTTATTTTGACAATCTCCTGAAGATTATTTCTATTTTTTAAGACAATGAGACTCAGACTCAAAGTGGTTGAGTTGTTCAAAATCAAAATGTGAGTCAGAAGGGCTCTGAAAAGAGAATCAAGAAATCAGTAAAGGGAATTTCTCTGCAGGCACACCCTGATGTGTTTCCAAGTCAACTGAGTAGATAGATAAGTGATGTCCTGTACTTCAGCCAACTCAGTGCCCATTCTGCACAAAGATTGAACCAAAGAGTGGCTGTGAATTTTTTGTAGGCTTTAGCATAATACCAGAAAGCTACAGACAAAGTTTTAGTTTGGAAATTCTCACTTGGGAGAGCCCTTGATTTTAATATCTTCTTTTAAAATAATGTCTCCTGGACCTGAGAGTGAGAACCTTATCTGGACTCCTGTTGATCAAAATGATGGCCGGACCAACATTAAAAGCCAGGTAGGTCATCTTAACTGGAAGATACAGTCATATTGACCTTATTGGTGTGGATTTGGAGGCAGAGGCTCTGTACAATGCAAGTGAGAAAAACCAGTCCGGTGAGCTCAGAGTGGGAGAACTATTTTTGGATAAGGTAAAATAAATTTCACTGCCATTGGCCACACCACCAAGAGAGCATTTCTGAGAACTGACAGAACTTTGGGGTTGTTGACATACTTTGCTGGGAGGTATACAATTTTAAGGTCATCCCCTGCCACCTCTGTGAAATCTTCAGTAATGTGTACATCACATGGAATTGATGGCATGAGACTGGATTCTTAGAGTAAACTTGGAAGGTGTTTTGAGCTCTGATGTATTTACACAGAAATAGAACATGGAGGCAAGAGCAGTTGGGCAGCTGGAATTCCTGATTAAAATAAAAAGTGATCTTATGCTGAGATTTATCCCAGGAAGCAACTGAAACATCATAGAACAGTTCACAGAACTGGTACTTCTGATATAAAATATTCTGTAACATAAGTCAGTTGGCTTTCATGGTTTCCCAGAATAATATTTTCTCCATGCACACCAAAAACGGACCTTTACAGCAATATTTCCAGATTTCACATTTTATTTTTAAATTAGGATCTTGTGAAGCACTTGCATCTTAATTTCCTGTGATATTTTTCTTAACACTTGAAACTGAAAGTATTTTAGACTTATTTTAAATATATTTTTCTGAATATGAAATCAACTTTAAGAATAAATTAAACACATATATGAGTTGGACCACACTAAATTTTTATCACACTTAAGTAGTCTTCTTCTGTATATGCTCTAGAATGTTACAATTCTAAGTGAATTTATAAATGCCTTTGAAGCATCTTTTTTTTTTAAGATTTTATTTATTTATTTGACAGACAGATTACAAGTAGGCCGAGAGGCAGGCAGAGAGAGATGAGGAAGCAGGCTTCCTGCTGAGCAGAGAGCCCGATGAGGGGCTTGATCCCAGGACCCTGGGATGATGACCTGAGCCGAAGGCAGAGGCTTTAACCCACTGAGCCACCCAGGCACCCCTTGAAACATCTTTTGTTGTGATTTATGGAATCTTTCCCTTAATTCTTTGGTTCAATAAGGTATGCTTATAGATCTAATACTAAGTTACCCTTGAATTACTGAAATGAGCACTATTTAAAATATTATTAGCTTGCTATACTATATAATAATATTTCATTTGAAAAATTCCTTTTTATTTATAATGGGACTGGTATATAATTTTATTTTTGTACATGTGCTAGATACAAAATTTTTCTATTCAAATTTTACAAGCTTCATAAAGTAAATGCAGAGTGTGCAAGTCAGTATAGATGAGTTGGTATTCTGTAGAAACAAACAAAAGTTTGGTGGTTCAAAGTAACAAATCTGAATCTGAAAATAGTGGCCCAATATTTTACTACATTTTAGTATTACCTATGCTCTTGAAGAGTTGTGTGTGTGTGTGTGTGTGTGTGTGTGTCTCAAATTCTTAATTTGTTTTGGGAGCTTTCTGTTTCATGGCCTCTCGGATAGTTTGCCTCATTTTATAGAGAAATATATATATTTTTTTCTAAGATACAACTGCAGGTCTCTCTCTGTATAGGAAGCTTGGATTGCCTATCTAAGCAAAAATTAAGCTACTAGGTGAAATTTTCTGTCAGAAAATGTCAATTTTGCTTCTTATACACCTGAGACCTTCAGCCCATGGATCTCCTTTCAGTTGGCAAAGGGAATATGGCTACGTGATGGAGGCAGCTCGTGACAATGTCTGGCAGGTGATTCCTGATGCCAGACTGGCTGAGAGCAATTCAGGCACCATCACCTACTTACTATGAGACTTTCAGCAAGTTTTAATGAGAGGGGACTTAATTTAATCAATAATTTAGGATAAGAGTAAAAATTTCCCACTTTGTTTTAGGTTTCACAAGCCAGAAACATATCTTTTCATAAAATCTTTACATCTGTAGTGAAATTCATGCTTCTCTGTGTTTTAAGCTCTAACTCCAGCAAAGAAATGTCTTCTGATACGTTAAATAAGTTACAGCTTGGGTTTACACAGAAGGTATCAGAAAAAAAAATCAAATTAGCTATAGTTTTCATATGAATTTATTGATTCAAAGAATATGTATTTGGAGCCTATATATATACTGTTTTTTTTTTAAAGGTTTTACTTATTTATTTGTCAGAGAGAGAGAGAGAGAGCGAGCACTGGCAGACGGAGGCAGAGGGAGAAGCAGGCTCCTTGTCGAGCAAGGAGCCCAATGTGGGACTAGATCCCAGGATGCTGGGATCATGACCTGAGCCAAAGGCAGCAGCTTAACCAACTGAGCCACCCAGGCGTCCCATATATACTGGGTTTTAATCCAGTGCCCCTAAAGGCTTACAACATTAAAAACATTTAATTTAATATCTATTTCATAATGGCCCATAAGTGCATCACTCTTTGTATTCAGTTGCAAGAAAAATAAGTGTCTCTCCAGATAAAAAGCACAGCATAATTAATTGAGTTCCATTTTTATTTTGTTTCTAGAAAATTTGGAACTAAATCAGTACATACAAGAATTAACCTATTCACATTGCAAAGTGACATCCACAACTTTGCTTCTAATAATCGACTTTATTTTAGTTGTATTTTTAATTTTCTCATTTTATATTTTCTTAAATTTTGTATTCTAGAATAAAGGGGCTCAGTAAGATCAATCAATCACAGAATTCAGCTAAAAGGTGTAGTGGTATCAAAGTGAATATACAAGAATGACATTGTACAACTGATAAAATTGCTGAGAGATGTTCAATGTCTTCTCTTTTCCTTACCTGTCTGTGTTCCGGGTTTTTTTAAATAAAGTCATTTTATAGTCTTCTCAATAGTGGTGTGATGGCAAATGCATAAGGACCAGCTTTGGAGGGACTATAGAGCCCTGCTTTATGGCATTTACTGGTTTCAAGCTATGAACATGAAGTCACTGAATACAGTCTTGGAAAGAAAAGCTCAATAGCATATAACAGTTTATAGTATTTCCACCAATAGATACAAATAGTCTCAAGAGCATTGATAATAACAAAATGTAGTAAAATAATTAGGAAATGGTGAATTTTTAGAATGTATTGTCTTTGTTTTAATGTAACTATTTGCTAGTTCATATAATTTAATATTTAATCATTGGTGTCTCTACCTGGCGTGCAAAATTTCTGAAAATTTAAGTCTTCACTGTGCCTGTCCTAATGCATAAAAGCCCATAAATACCAGCCCAAGTGTTTTAAAGACCTTCTGAATAACTATGTTTACACTTTTGCAAGTGTTGTTCCAAATTTCCAAAATTGCCTTCAGTTCACTTACAGAGTGACTACCTCAGTTGTTAATTAGAATGAAACTTAATGATTTATCACTCTCTAGGTTTGAACCCCAAAGATCTGCTCTGCTCTCTCAAGTAATTTAGAGAAGGTAAATGAGCTATGGATAATTATCAGCTTGTCATCTTGTATCCATTATGAACAAACTGCAGTTAATGGAGTTTTGCTTTGCACGCAGGCCAGGGAAAACACAGTGCTAACAATAAAAGAAAATCCACCTTTAAAGGATGATAAATATAATAATACATTCCCATTGACTTCTTTCAGGAACACTACAGTTGGAAAAAAGGAAGAGGGCAAGATATTTTCAGTATGAGGGCGATGCTTCACTGTCAGCGACTGAACTTGGAGAAGGAGAGAGAAGCGGGAGTTCACTCTTGGCAATGTTCTGCCACTTTGCCACGTTTCCTTCATTTTGGCTCCATACAATTCAAAGCCCCAGAAGAAGGAAGAGGGAGTCTGTTGGAGATGGGTGCCAGGCAGGGAAGCTGGTGGAATCATGTTAAGGAAAGAAAGCTTCTTGTTCAACATGATTAGAGACCTCCTTTGAAGCGCGACTAGATTAATAGCTTTTTAAGGATGTGGTGACAAGTGTTATCACGTGAAACTTTCAAAACCAGACTTACAGTGCTAGAAAATATGCTGTAGAGAACTGTTCAGATTTAGCAGGGGAAATACTAGGTGACCTAATAGGCCATTTCCTCCTCTGGATTCGATGGTGCTATAATTTATGTATTTGGCTCAATTAGAGGAGAAGGTCACATGAGGTTTTTAAATCCTGTATTTTTTCCTAGGTTCCCATAATGTCTGCTTCTAAACACTAAATATTCTCAGTGCTAAAATTTTCAGCACTATGAAATGTCTACTATTTGCTTAGGGTTTGAGGCCTCCTTACAGCTTATCATTATTTTTATTGACACTTTAAGTGAGGGGAGTACAGCTATAAGATTTACAGTTTCTAATGACAGTGTTTTAAAACTATTGTTAAATTGTACAAGAAAAGTATCCCTTTTTTGTTTGAATGTTTTATTTTTAAAACAAACTCCTTTTTATAAGAACGGTTTATACAAATGTCAGGTCCACAAAAGCAAAGTAAAATGTGGAAGTGCAGCAATAATAACATCGCTCGAAAATACAATTTTCTCTTATTTATATGGCTTAAACATATGGCTATAGAAAAACATATACTTTTGTATTTCCACCTTAATTTATCTGAATAATAACCTCAATCGTATTCTTTACTTAGAATGGATAGCATGAGAAGGAGTTTCCAAATCTTGGGAGGAGAGAAGGAAAGAAGGAAGGAAGGAAGAAAAGAGGAAGGTCACTCTATGTCTGTTCTGGTTTTTTGTTTGGTTGTTTGTTTTTTAAAGATTTATTCATTTATGTATTTATTTGACAGACAGAGATCACAAGTGGTGGGGGGAGCAGGCTCCCTGATGAGCAGAGATCCCCTTGAGGGGCTTGATCCCAGGACCCTGAGACCATGACCTGAGCCAAAGGCAGAAGCTTAACTCACTGAGCCACCCAGGCACCCTGTTCTGTTTTTTCTCCCTCTCCTTTGTACGAGGAACATGGAAAAGTTATGTTATTCCTTTTTTTTTTTTTAATAAACCCACAACTAAATTATTTTTCAGTTTACTACAATCTTTCTGTCTCTGCCATTCACTAAAACTGCTTCTTCTAAGATCACCCATCACTTTCTGCTTCCCAAATTCAGTGGGCACTTTTAAGTTTGATTTCTTTGCAGTATTTAATAATGATGGTCCTGTCTCTCCTTATTGAAACCCATCCTCCCTCTGACTTCCTATTCATCTTTGTATTCCTAAAATCTACTCCATATTAGCAAAGAACGCACTCTATGTGACTCCTCTCTAAATAAAGGAAATGCTCAGATTCCCTTTTCTTCCCCCTAATTTAGTTTTGGTCGCATCATCAAAGATATGCTTTTCCTAAGCCTTATGTTAATATTCCACATTTATATTCCACAATTATATCCATAAGCTAAAGAGTAAGAAGGTACCTAAGTGACCTTTCTGGTTTTGCTTTTTATAACTAGGGATTTGGATATTTTTTTCCTACCGGCTCGAACTCCACCTTGGTTGGCTTCCTCTCTCTCCAGACTGTCCCAGACCTGGCATTGAGTGTGGCTGCTCAGCTTTCATCATCTGTCCTGGCCAGCGGAATGTTCCCTCTGATGCTCCTCCCTTGGCTGGCTGTAGCTCCCTACTTTCATTTTCACTAGGGGCACAGCCATTCACCAGCTTCCACTGGAAACACTTTTCCAGACATTCCTTCAGGGTAAGTGCCATTTCCATAACTGGCCACTGGATTCCGTCATTATTTTTTTATACTTCACTCTTCTCAAATTTGTCTTTTTCAGCTTCACAATCACAGTAAAATAGGTTCCATTTCATTGCTTTGTTTTTCTCTTTGTATGAAGCAATCCTTTGTATTTTATTTACTTTTATGAAAGAAAACATGCACATTTTTTTCTCAATTACCTGTTCTTTCTCCTATTTTCCTTCTCTTTATATTTCTCCTCCTTGTGATTCTTCATAGAGATATATCTTGATTGACAAAGTCTTAATCATGGACTTTCAATTTAAAAAATAAACTTAGTTTGCCACCATAATGATAGAATCTTCTTTCTTTTCCAGTTGAGATATTTAATTAAAAAAAAAAAGTTTAGCTCGAAGATTGTTGTGAAATTTCTTTAGTATTGAAGACTGATTATCTTTTATAGCAATCTGAGCTCAGTGTTGTCCTTTGATAACCTTCTTACCTTTTCCCACATTTTTATGCCCACCTAGAATAAAACTAGCTGAGGAATAAAGTTGGAGTCACCCCTTGGCCCTATCTCATTTGAAAGGTCTGTAATTCCCTCTCTCTGACTTAGAAACAAATCCATATTTCATTGAATAAATTGTCTACTGAAGAATCATTCAGTAAACCAAAGGAGTTAACTTTCGTAAACCAAAAAGAATTGTAGAAAGGATTAGAAGATAGTAAGATATCCTTTGATTTGGGTGTCTAGGGTTCTTGATGCAATGAATGGTGTAGCTCCAGCTGAATTTCTCTTGCTATTTCTCCCACAAGAAACAGCAAAGAGCTTGAGGCTCTCTTGTAAGGTATTCATAGGAACATAGACTTTCTGTTAAATATTTAATTTCCCTGGTGATATTCTGAAAGAAGTTTTCAATAACATGACATTTTAAAATCAGCCATTTTGGTTTATAAAAAGGATGCTCAGTTATGAGAATGTAACATATCTTAAACTTCACAGAGAAAGCAATTGCGTATTCAAATTAGAGTGTTGTAGAATCACACTTTTGAGTTTCACTGTCATCTATTCGTATAAATACTGCTGCAGAAAGTCTGCATATTTTCTGAATGTAAAAATTCCTTCTTGTTCTGTTTCCATAATGTTGGTCAGAGTAGTGCTTTATTTATGGATATTGGATTATGTTCTGACTAAAATCTGTTCCTTTCATTTACTCTGCCCTACTAAAGTAAATTTCAACCTTAAAACTCAGTCCATTTCAATAATGTAGTTGTTTTTGTATGTCTTTCTTCAAAATAGTAATGTCTCAAACAACTTCTATGAAGAATTTAAATAGTCCTATGAAAATGAGGTCAAATAATTTGCTGAAAATTCCATTTTGCTGCCTTTTTTTTTTTCTAAAAAGGTGTTACTTTGGCATCAGTAGAAGACCGTGACTCATAATGAGTAGACGTCTGTGTGTCATAGGGCTATGAAGAGGTCATGCTCTGTCAAAGTAGGTAGGCAGAAAGAAAGGGAGCTGTCCTCTTGTGGAGAAAGTAAAATAAAGCTCATATGTATATATATATTTTTAAAAATTTTATCTATTTGACAGAGAGAGATCACAAGTAGGCAGAGAGAGAGGAGGAAGCAGGCTCCCCGCTGAGCAGAGAGCCCAATGCGGGACTCGATCCCAGGACCCCGAGATCATGACCTGAGCCGAACGCAGAGGTTTAACCACTGAGCCACCCAGGCGCCCCAAGCTCATATATTTTTTAAGAGCCAACTCACTCTATGTAAAACTTGGCTATACCTGTGGTCTTCCTGTGAGACTAAACTTCTTTATACAGATCTTCCTTCACTTATGGTGGGGTTGCCTCCTGATAAACCCATGGCAAGTTGAAAATATAGTTAAGTTGAAAATGCATTTAATATATCTATTCCACCAAATATCGTAGCTTAGCCTACTCTACTTTACATGTGACCAGAGAACTTACATTGGTCTATAGTTGGGCAAAATGATGTAACACAAAGCTTATTTTATAATAAATAAATCGATCGAATACTCAAAAACTGATAGACTACTGGACTGAAAGTGAAAAATAGGTACAGAATGGTTGGAGGTATGTCACTTGTTTACCCTTGTGATTGAGGAGCTGACTATCCCTGGAGCCACTGCTCTACAGTATCACAAGAGAGTATCAGGAAAAGATGAAAACTCAAAATTCCCGAATAGTACAGTTTATACTGAATGTGAATCAATTTTGTTTCATCATAAAGTTGGAAAATTGTAAGTTGAACCATCATTAGCTGGGGGCCACCTGTGTTCAAAATTTTTAGATAGAAGTTTGGTTAACCCACCACATTTTTATATTTGTGTTTGTGAGAACTGCTGCAGCCATTAGCTAAGTGGTAGAGGACAGTGGCAAAACTGGTAGGCAAAGCAATACTGAAAATGAATAATGAGCCTCAATCTACGGAAGGTTTTGTATCCCAGAGCTCAGGCAAGTTGGGGTTTTTAGACGTGGCAATGAGTCCAAGACCTAAGTGTAGGCTGAAGTTTTTGCAAAATCCACAACCAGAAGTGAAAGGTAAGTGATGATTCAGAGATCAGCAGACCTAAACTTGAGGCAATGCTGCCAACTGGGAGTAGATCTGGGCAACTGGGAGTAGATCAGTTAAACAGTATGATTCGAAATTCGGGTAGATTCTGAAAATAAAGAGCTAACAGTTTGTATTGTTTGTAGCATAAAATGCACGGAACTTGCCAGCACTTGGAAAATAATGGCTATCTCACCATACCAAAAGCTGTCAAATTTTGTGGAGGTGAAGAGTGAGACTGGAATTGGTATTGTATGCATTTGTATGAAGTCAGCACATTCCTCATGTTCATATATGAGAACTTTACAAAATAATAACTAATGTCAACATTAACATTATCTTGTAAAGCTATCAGACTACTATTTTACTACCACTTCCACAAGTGTATTATTATTTTCCACATTTATGAATATGGAAAACAAGGCCAAGCATGGTAAAAGAACTTGTCCAAGATCCCACAGCCAAGAAGTGGCAACATTTTTACAGAAATCAAGATTTTCTGGTTCAAGGCTTCTGTTTTTTCCACCATCCACACTGCCTTTGGGATAGGCACACTGGATGACTTTCAAAATGCTGACGGTGCCTCAGATGTCTCTTCTTACTTTAATTAAAATAAAATACATACATGGTATATGTTTTCCTTCCTTGGAAATAGCTGAAGTAATTTTGTTTTTCCTCCCTCACTAGCCCTGAAGAGAGTTTGCCCTTGGTCTGACCACACAAGTAACAGTTCAAGAAAAACAAGCATTTTTAGAGAAGTTGAAGTAACTAAAAACAGGGATAAGAATGGAAACTCTTTTTAGAAATAAGTGTATCACTTACCCTTTGGTCAGCTAGACTATGGGTACCCATATCCACCGCATTTGATGGCTTTTTGGCTTAGAATCGTTAAGCAAAGCTGAGATTGTAAAGCAAAGTTGAGGTCGAAAAGCAAGTTGGCGCACACAAGTTATGATAATGTGTAAGTTCTACTTTAATTTTTTCATTTTCTTATTGCCTTGTAAAATGTTGGCCCCATAATTGAACTCATAAAATAATGAAAAGTGCCATTCATTGTATCTTGTGGCTTCCTGAGAGACCTGTGCAGCTCTTTTATAAATCACTGTTGATTGAAAGAGCATGTTCTACACAAGTACCTACTACAGGAAGACAGGAGCTGCAAAGCGAAAAGAAAAATAAAGCATATGTTATAGAGCGTAAATATTTTCAAACACTTTCTCATAGTTCTTATCCCCTCTTGGTAAATGAGTAAAACACTTTTGTTGAGTCATTTCTTGGTCATAGATATTTATTGAGACCTGATTATGTGTCAGGGACTGTTTATAGCCACCAAAGGCCCAGTTAGGAATGATGTAGGTAAGGTCTTCGCGTTCTTAAAGTTCACAGAGTAGAGGAGAAAAAGTCTTGGTGAACCAAGGCTCACTATACGTATAGTAACCACAACTGAAGCTCTTTTGACTGACTTCCTGGATTATCCACACTCCTCTTCCTCTCTGTAAAAATTCAGTGGTATCTGCCCGTGGTGCCCAGACATGGTAGGAACATGTTCCTCAACGTACTCACCCGCCTCTGCTTCGAGGTCTGGGCTGCTTACCAACAATCAGTTTCGTTTCTTTGCCAAGCTACTTATTGTAGTCACATGTCTCTATAAACATGTTTGTTAACATATATAAATATGCTTAAATATTTTAATTAAATTCTATGAAAATGAATAAAATGAAAGTGCAGAAAGAGAGTGTTGTTCATATTAAAAGCTCACTGGAAGGCTTTGGAATGATTGCTTCCAACTTTTTAGTCAAACTATGTGTGAGCAAAACATGTGTAAAAGATTGGCAGAAAGAAAATATTTAGGGGCGCCTGGGTGGCTCAGTGGGTTAAGCCTCTGCCTTCGGCTCAGGTCATGATCTCAGGGTCCTGGGATCGAGTCCCACATCGGGCTCTCTGGTCGGCGGGGAGCCTGCATCCTCCTCTCTCTCTCTCTCTCTCTGCCTGCATCTCTGCCTACTTGTGATCTCTCTCTGTCAAATAAATAAATAAAATCTTTAAAAAAAAAAAAGAAAAGAAAATATTTAGAATGATTTGTCAAATTGCCTCCCAAGTTTCCCCGTTTTTTCCCATTTTACAAAACACAAAGCTACCAGTTGAAAGTAATGCATTATGGTTTTTTTCTTATATTTCTTTGTGTTGTGGTAGAATACATATCACATAAAATTGACAATTTTAACCATTCTAAAACGTACAATTCATTGGTATTAAGCGTGTTCACAGCATGTGCAATCCTCATTAATATCTAGTTTCAGATATTTTTCATCACCCCCCCAATGGATAATTCATACTATTAAGAGGTCACTTCCCATTATCTTCCCCTCTCAGAACCCAGCAAACATTAATCTATTTTTTGTCACTGTGGATTTGCCTATTCTGGATATTTCATACAAATAGAACTGTACAATATGTGGTCTATTATATGTTGGCTCCCTTCACTTTGCATAATGTTTTCAACATTCTTTCATGTATCACATGTATCGGTACTTCATTCTTTTTTATAGCTGAATAATATTTTACAGTATGGATATATACCACATTTGTTTATACATTCATTTTTTGATGGACATTTGGTTATTTCCCCCCTTTTGGCTATTGTGAATAGTGTTGCTATGAACATTACTGTACAAATTATTTGTTTGAGTACCTGTTTCCAAGCCTTTTGGGTGTATTTCTAGGACCGGAATTACCAGGTCTTATAGTAATTATATGTGTAATATATTGAAAAATGATTGTTTGTGTTTTGATGTTATAGCTAAGGAACAGTTGTCAATCTAAGTTCATGAACATTTGCTCCTTGGGATCAGAATATTACTGGCTATATGGAATATATTAAGAAATGTCCCTTTCTCCTCTATTTTTTGAAAAAGCTTCAGAATGATTTGCATTAATTATTCTCTAAATATTTCATAGAATTCAATATAGGTATTTTCAGATCTTTTTAAATTTCTTGAGTCAGTTATGATAGTCCTTGTGTTTCTAGGAATTTGTCCATTTCATCTAGGTTATGAATTGGTGATGGTATTATCTCATAATTCCTTTTATTTCTGTAACGTTTGTAGTAATGTTCCTACTTTCATTTTCAATTAGCTACCAGTGCCTTCATTCCTTTTCTCTTGGTATGTCTAGCTAAATATTTGTCAATTTTGTCAATCTTTCAAGGAATCAAATTTTGTTTTCCTTCATGTTCTCTTGTCATTTTCCTATTCTCTATTTTATATATCTCCTCACTAATCTTTCTTATTTCCTTTCTGCTGCTAGTTTTGGGTTTACCTTTGTCCTCTTTTTCTCATTCCTTAGAGTGTAAATAAAGGTACTTTATTGATTTGAGATCTTTTACTCTTTTTTCTATAGGCATTTACAACTATAAATTTCCTTCCAAACAGTGGTTTCCCTGAATCCCCTTAAGTCTGGGTATGTTGCATTGTACTTTCATTCCTCTCAAGGTATTTTTTACTTTCTTTGTGATTTCTTCTTTGGTATATTGGTCATGCAAGAGTATATTTTATTTCCACATATTTGTGAATTTTCCAGTTTCCTTCTGTTATTGATTTCTAATTTAAGTCTATATAGTAAGAGAAGATGCTTTGCATAATTTAATCTTATAAAATTTACTGAATTTTATGTTCCATATGCACATGAAGAGAATGTGTATTTTACTGTTGTCGGGTGAAAGGTTTTATATATGCATTGTTTAAATCCTCTTATTTTTTCTTTTCTTTTTTTTAAAGGATTTTATTTATTTGAGAGAAAGAGAGAGAGCACGAGTGGTTTGATGGGGGAGAAGTAGAGGGAGAGAGAGAAGCAGACACCCCACTGAGCAGGACTCAATCCCAGGACCCCAGAATCATGACCTGAGCCGAAAGGAGACATGTAACTGACTGAGCTAATCAGGTACCCTAGTCACTTTTTATCATACTTTCTTTCTGCTCCTCAAGTTGGATAATTTCATTTGCCCTGCCATCAGCTTTGCTAATTCTTTCATCTCATTGCTCAAATCTGCTGTTGGGCCCCTTTAGTGTATTTTTCATTTCAACTATTGTAGTCTTCTGTTCCATAATTTCTACTGCATCCTTTTTCATAATTTCTCATTATTGAGTATTCTTTGTTTGCTGAGCCATTGTTTTCCCATTCCTTTAATTATATGTGCATTGTTTCCCTTAGATACTTGAGCATATTTAAGAGAGTTGATGTAAGTAAAATGTTTGTCTACTACATCTAATATCTGTTCTTACTCAAGACAGTTTTTTTTGAACTTTTATTTCCCTATGTTCAGTCCATATTTGCTTCTTTGCACAAGCAAAGATTTCACAAATTTTTGTCAAAAAGTGGACATTTATGATGTGCAAACAAAAAAGAAAAAAAGAAATTAAAAAATTACCGTCCAAGTCTTTTCCTATTGGCTCTTTGTTGTAGCATTCCTTAAATACTTCTCCAGGTCATTTACAACTTTCTTAGTCTATACTTCCGGCTTGCACTGATCCTTAAAGTCAGCTACAGTTGAAAGTTTATGATCTTTTCTGAGGATGTGTCTTATTCTGCGCATGTTGTACATTTGTACGACTCTTCGTATGCGCGGAAATTTTCCAAATGCCCTTTTCTCCCCAAAACACCTCACTGTCCAGCTTTTCCTCCCAGGCTTTTGGCATGTCTGTTGTTTATCCCTACTGTTCTTTTTCATACTAGGCAGCAGTGGCTTGTTCATTTGGCTTTTATCGTTTTTGAGGGGTGTGTTACTGTTCAGCCTTGTAGAGTTCCGAGTTAGGCAAAACAAAGGGAAATTCCCAGTAGGTAAAACCAGATAAGCACAATTCCTTGGGAACAAAGCCTCCTCTGTTGCCTCTGGAACCAGGTGCCTACAGTTGGGACAGGTTGTCATCTTCAAGATCACTAGTGCACCAGGGCAGAGGGTGGATCGAGGTTAGTTAAACTATCTGATCTTGTTTCAGTGACCTTTCTCCTGGTTAAGCATCCTCTCAGTTGTGCAAACCATTGACTATCTTCTTGCATTCCAGTGAGGTTAGTTTTGACAGTTTTTGACAAGTGTTTAGGTGATTCTGGGGAGCAATGGTCCCCAGATGTCCGTACTCCAACATTTTCACTGACTTCACTCTGTGGGTATTTTCTACACAACAAAGACAGCCTGGATGCCAAAGTGGACCCTTAGCCAAAGGAAAAGTCCTGACCTGAAATTAAAGACTGAAAAAAAAATACAGATTTGAATTTACATTAAATAAAATGTTGATATATAATTTTTAATTCCTCCCTGGATCTAGCTTTTTCTATTTCCCAAATGTGAGTCTTTAGGCATGAGGTAAGAGAATTTTTTTTATTATATTATCAGTTAATCCTCACAAGGGTTATATGAAGTTGGCAGAAGAGATAGAATTATGGCCACTTTAAAAATAAAGAATTACAGGCTCTAAATCCTTAAGTAATATGCCTAAGGATATATATCAGGAAGCAGCAGAACGTAGAGCAGTAAGAATAAAGAATTCTGAGAGCCTATCTTACCTCAGGCTTTTTGCATACATTAACTCATTTAATTCTCACAGCAGTTTGAAAGTTAATTTGCATCAAGTACAATGGTGGTGATCAAGAGTGGGGATGGAGGGTTGCAGAAAAGGGATTTGAATCCAGCCTTCCCTGACTCTGAAGTTCAAGTTCTATCTATGTGTGAGGCTGCTGCGCATGTAGGAATGTGGGGGGGTGGCGCGTGGTGGTGAACAAGAAGGGAGAGTCTCAGATCAAGATATGGCATTTGTGCGTTATACGAATTTTAACAAGTCACTTTGTCCCTGGGTCATCTTCAATTAATTAATATAAAGGGTTCAATCTATATGAGTTCATAAAAACCCTTAAATTGGTAAATTGATTAACATGGTCTTTTTCCTAATAAAAATGCAGCATCCACTAAAACTACTGTTTGATGTTATTTACTAAGATTATACCTATATCTACCTATGACGAAGAAATTCCACTCCAAATGATGTAAGTGGTATTCTACAAAGGACCTGTCCAGGAATATATATAGCAGTTCTTTTTAATTTTCATATTTATGTGAATGAATTTCATGAACATAGTGACAAAGCCAGACACAAATATAGGTCAATATGGGATACTACATGGTTTCATTTATATGATGTTCAAGAACAAGCAAAATTAATCCACGATGAAAAAAATCAAAATGATGGTTATCATTATCTTGGTGGTGTTGCAGGTGGGTATCCATTAGGAATGGGCCCGAAGGAAGTTTGTATGGTGCTGGAAATGTTCTATACATCGATCTCATTGGTGGTTCTCTGTTGTATCCATTTTTAAAAACTCACTATGCGGTATGTTTAAGCTTTGAGCATCATGCTCTATGTATGCTATATCTCAAATTAAAAATTTTTGAAAAAATCAATAATGTCTTCCTTAGATTATGATAGGAAAAACCTAATGTCTTTCACTATTTCGTCTAATAATCTGGGTAGTATATCTAACTGTATTTTTAAATATTATTCTTGTTTGGATATTTATTACTAATGTATAAAATAGTGGACCATCAAAAGAATGACATTTATGACTTCTTGAACTGACAATTGATTCCTTTCTACCTCTTCTGCTCCAATAGAATTCAATTCATAATCATAATAATTTATGCTAGTTTAGATAAAATTATGCTGTTGCATACCATATATGCAAGAAACAAGCTTGATTAACATAACCTGCAATTAGACTAATAGCTAAATGCTTTTAATATTTTCAAGTTGAGAAGACCAATCAATACTTTGTAGAAACCACTAATTAATGGGAATTTCTTATTTGAAGTCTTTAGTTGATTTTCCTTTATTAAGGAACACATATCATTTCTATGGCAACTGAGTATTTTTCCTGTCTGTAAATGGATTCCATTCCTATTATTAAAAAGACATGACATGAAAAGAAACTCACAATTATTTGTTCAGTCTATAGTCCAGTGTAATATATTCTGCATTAAGTCATCTTTAACCAATATTGGAAGCTTCTGTGTCAGTATGTCAGGCAGTATTTGGCACGGATGCTGTAGCAAGAACCCAATATATCCATCTCAGAAAGTAAGAGAATGTAAAGTTCACTAATGTTCTGGATGATTTCACCACATATTGGCTACAGAGACAGTGGAAAATAAAGTATCTTCTTTCTGCCTCACTTCTATTTCCCTATGGCAGCATGTTTCCATAAATGAGTAACAGATATGCTAAAATGAAGCTCTGTCATCTAATAAGATTGGGGAATTCTGTATTGAACAAAATATAAAAGAATTACCAGGGTCTTTAATCAGTTAATGTACACTGTAAATCTGAAGGAGATTTATAGTGCTTTCTAAGTTTATTTGACCATGAAAACATCTTATGGAATAAAATTTTCAGAAAAAAATATTTTAAAAGTCTCATTCTTCATTTATATTAAAATGGTTCTTTACCATCTCCCTTTGTCTGTTCTACCTTCACAAAGTTTGTGTCTGTCACATATCAGCCTTGTATGCTAATTAATAAAGATAATTGTAAACTAAATTTAAAGTATAAAAAGAATTGTGGTTGGTAAGCAGTTTTTAGTGGAGTAATTGTTTTTCCCAAAAGAATCAGAAGTTAAGTTCCAAAATAAAAGGACAAAGTGGGGCTGCCTTTTTTGATGTGAAGGTTGAACCCACTATTCAACCTGCCACTCCTCCCATACACCACCATTCACTATTCTGACACTCTTATGTGGAAACCTACACTTTTAAACACAAAGCCAAGAAAGCAATGACTTCATCCAAACTGTTCAATTTCAGTTTAAGGATCTGATGTGTTGAGAGTGACCTGCAACCTGAAGGTTTCTGAGGAGGTTGATGGTAGTATAGGGAGGAGAATCCGAGAGCTCCATTGCACTTTTCATCATCTCTTCCTGGTACATCATTTTATATAAAGCATCATGATATGTAAAACTAAATGCAAAACATATTCTTCTTAGAAAAAGAGTGAATTATTTATTTTAATATGTAATTTTACATTCTTAAAACATTTCAATAGAAGTAATTTTTCTTAAGACAACTTTGTGGTAAGCAGTTTACAACTGCTTCAATCCTTGTGATTGCTGGAACTTATTTTCTACTTCTTAAAGTCTGTATATTTCAGGAAGGGCTACATTTAAACACTAAGTGAAGATAACTTTCCCAATCAACTCGATGGTTTCAGTATTAATAATTAGAATATTTTTAACCATATCAAAATTACTTAAATAATGGCTGAAAGTTCTCATAACTATTTTCTCTACCCAAAAGGGACTGCAAATAATTTTTGTTTAATCACTGTGGAATTAATAAGACATGTTGGATAATTTTTTCTTCCCATCCTGGTGCCTTGGAAGTCCTGTCTTGTGCAATGCTAAAATAATAGAACTGAATCTGTACTGTAATGGAGAAAAGCAAGGAAGACTTAATTAGCATAATTATACATTGCAATTATGCCATGAGAGTAGGCAGTATTAATAAGGAAGCATGTGCTAGCTTTGCAAATATTTCACTCTGATGTTGGAGGATCTGAAATATCATCAGCTCCATCCCTTCCACATTCTCCTCATGGACCTCCAGTGCCAAATGGAAATAATTGACTCTAAGAATCAAGACCTGAGGGAAAGGAGAAAACCATCTATTCATAAAAATACTAAAATTCTAACAGTATCTTGCTGTATGTGGCTGAAAGTTTTCAGTTTGACACAAATGGATATTGCTGTCTCTAAGAACTCATTATTTTGATACTATATTTGCTCTTTCTCTCTGACAATTTGACTTTTTATAACCTTGTTCTTCTGTGGTATTTCTCTTGTTAGTTGAATTGTGCACTTTATTCCTCACCAGAAACAAACTCTCTATCACTCGGGATGTCATTTAGCTACCAGCATTAAGTATGTTAAAAAACTAATGGTCTTGTGTTGTCCAAGCACTCAACTTCAATGAAATAACTGCATAATACTGGTTTCTCACCAAAAGTGTTATACAAATTTATGGTGTCTAAAGCAAATTATCTTTAAAGGAATAGACACAGTGACATGATTTATATACTATCTAGGACAATGAAACATATTTCCACTTCATTAACGAAACCTCAATGCATATGGACTGAACTAATTTGTTTTGCTAATGAAAGATGAGGGAATTAAAATCTCTGTTGGGGGGCGGGGGGGCTCCTGGGTGGCTCCGTGGGTTAAAGCCTCTGCCTTCGGCTCAGGTCATGATCCCATGGTCCTGGGATCGAGCCCCACATCAGGCTCTCTGCTCAGCGGGGAGCCTGTTTCCCCCTCTCTCTGCCTGCCTCTCTGCCTACTTGTGATCTCTGCCTGTCAAATAAATTTAAAAATCTTAAAATAAATTAATAAATAAATAAAATCTCTGTGGGGGTACCATAAGGGACTATCAGTTCAAGTATTAAAAAATAGTCAATATTGTAAAGAAATCAATATAAACCTGGAACTAGAGAGATAAAATCCTATAAGTTAAAATGTAATGCTTAAAATTTAAACCCATAACTATAATAAATTGTCAAAATTTATACAGCTGATTTGATTTTGTGTCATATTAAATTTCTCAGTATAACAAAATAGCAGTGATTAACCTAACACTATTCTGATCACCCAAAATAATTAATGGAATTGAATTATTATTCTTTAGTTGTATAGAAAAACAATTCATAAGGAAAATAAGATTTATTAAAAGGCCATGGGCAAAAAGTTCTTCCAGAGATTGAATTCCATTATAAATGTATCATTAATGTATTTTCGAATTTACTAATATAAGATAGTGTTTCATGAAATTTACCCTATAAGTTTACTTCTGATTGAGATATTTTCATAACATTAAAACATGGTCAGATGAAATACAATGTGATCATTTATTATAGCACACCAAATACTGAACTTTAGGTTATTTGGGTAAAAAAAACAACACAATTCTTACACAGAACCTTCTCAATTCTATGAAAGATTTTCTTTCACACACTGAGACACATTCTTAGAAATGAAGAACAGACTATATTTGAGCCCTTAGTCTAGAATCAAGACTCTGGATATAGACTCTTGATGGACATTTTCCTGCATTCAATGGCATTAGCTATTATGTTGTCTTCATTTTGAGCTAAACTGAAAAGATTTTTCATTCTTTCATTTACTCAGAAGCATTCATTGAGTATGAATTAAGTTCAACATACTGAAAGAAATCTAAAGGTAAATAAAGCAGCTTTCTTGACTCAATAGTAAAAGACCTGAGTCATGAACATAATAATTCTGATAGAGAGTAGAAGATGATCTTTGCTGTAGTAGGGATGCAAAAACAGAACACTCTGGATGTGGGGATTGCTTCTGGCTGAGAGTTTCAAAGACGACTGCAGTGGAGGAGGTGTGTTTGAGGAGAACATTAATGGAGATAGACACGGGCATCTTAACTGGATGAAATGTCTTGAGAACAGTCACATGGGCAGAAAATCTGGGAATGTTTAGGAAAAAACAAGTATTTAAATTTAAATAGTTCTCTGAGACTGGTGATAGCAGGTAATAGATTAGAGATAGGTTGTGGAAGTCCCTGAGAGTTAGCCTGGAAATAATGAACATTTATTCATTGATTTTTTAAGTAGTAGGGAATTACTAAAGGTTGGAGAAGAGGGGAGAAGATCAGAGCTCTGCTTTAGGAGGATGACTCTGGCTGCTGATGTCACACATAAATAAAATCCTGTCAATTCTCTGATTTGAACCCTCCAGTGGTCTCCCTTCTCCTACCACTCTCTTTACTCATAAACTTGACCCATACTGGAATCCATACCAATCCATCAACATACCTGTCACACTTCCAGCTTCATGTCTTTTGCTCTGGCCACTTCCTCAGCCTTGAATGTTCTTCTCTCATATAGCCACATGGCTCACTCCATCCAATCATAACTTTCTGCCCCATCACTTTCCCAATGAGCTAATTTGACCACTTTATTAACATTATAACATTCTTTCTCACAAGGATCCCTATCTTGGAATCACTACTGTAGAAGGCCTCACATATCATAAACACACTCAAAATAGATTTTTTGAGATGCCCGTGGGTTCTCTGTCACTCAAGACCCAGCACTAGTGCTCATACACTATGACCCACAACCCTAAATGTCTAGTCTTATGACAAACACCATTTAGACTAGTACCTGTGTCTGAATGAGCTTAAAATATATCTATTGATTTGCTTGTCATCCCTCATCTCCCTCCCTGACATTTCCATCAATAAAAGATTTGTTTGGGGAAAAAAAAAAAAATATATATATATATACATATATATATATATATATCTGTTGAGTCCCTGAAAATATCAGATACAGATGTTGTTTCAGAATAGATGATGAGCAGAACACTCACATAAGAAAAAAGACAAATTCATTAACGGGGCAAATATTTTCTTTTAAATACAATGAATGTTGTTTCTGGTATAAAGAAATGTATTTGTCTAGTGGTGGCCAGCATCCATTTTTTTTAACTTAAATCCAATTACCCAACATATAGTTCATCATTATTTTCAGATGTAGAGCTCAATAATTCATCAGTTGTTTATAAGACCCAGTGCTCATCACATTAAGTACCCTCCTTAATGCCCGTCACTCAATTACCCCATCTCCTGACTCACCTCCCCTCCAGCAGCCCTCAGTTTGTTTCCTATAGTTAAGAGTCTCTCATGGTTTGTCTTCCTCTCTGATGTCTTCCCATTCAGTTTTCCCTCCCTTTCCCTGTGGAATATAAAAACAATGCAGAAGCATCCATTTTCTTGCTTTGTTTTCTAATTTGTTGTTCCAGAGATACTCACAAATTGGCAAATTTTACAAATGGCAGTTGAGAAAGTCTGCAATATTAAATAATTCATAATACTCTAAAATTTTATGTACTTGTATATGTCTATATATATTTATGTATATATATAATCCTGACAACATTTGTGAAGTATAGTATGGATGGATGGATGGAGAGATTGCTTTAAGAATTTATGGAAGTTAGGGGCGCCTGGGTGGCTCAGTGGGTTAAGCCTCTGCCTTCCGCTCAGGTCATGATCCCAGGGTCCTGGGATTGAGCCCCGCATCGGGCTCTCTGCTCAGCGGGGAGCCTGTTTCCTCCTCTCTCTGCCTGCCTCTCTGCCTACTTGTAATCTTTGTCTGTCAAATAAATAAATAAAATCTTAAAAAAAAAAAGAATTTTTGGAAGTTAAAATACAGAAAGTTATATGATGAAATCAAAATATCTCATAATATTTTTGCTTACCAACAATTTATCTTATATGCCCAATTATTGTGTTTGAAATGATACCTAAATTTTTTTGTTCATTTCAGCTTTAAGCTTTAAGTTGGCTTTTGACAAATCTTGTTGCTCCTGTCTGAACAAAGTAGTTTCTCCAAACTTAAGATCATTAAACAAAATTATCTAAAAATTTAAATGGCTTTGTAATGTTGTCTAATTAGACATTACTATCAGTAGAACCCAAATTATATAAAAATCTTTATTTTTACCAACACAATTAGTGATTTTGTTAAAATGAAAGCAATAAAAGTAAATTTTATGGAACAAATGTGTAATAAATTATGATTATGTCTGTCTTTTTGAAGTTACTCATCTCAAATCGGTGCCTCTTCAACAAAACATCCAGACATATGCAATAAAAATTATTTTTATTAGTTTTAATAAAGTCAAAATCATTGCTTAATACATTTACAATTTTCCTATTATGAAGATATTCTGTCAAGAAGAGAAGATAGAACATAATTCATAAAATAGTTGGTTGGCTCTTTTTGTTTATTTATTTATTTTTGTTTCTGAATTTTAAGTATTTAGGTATAAGGTATGAGAGCTTCCATTTGTACCCTTGCACTGGTCCTTCAGAATAGAGAGATTAGTCTATGTACTTCCTAAAGAACTTCACTTCCTAAAGAATCTTGAGGGATATGGGTATATGTATATGAGGCTTTGAGAAACAGTCTTTTGGAACAAAACAACAGAGGCAGTCTATTATCTGTTTCTGTGTTTCCTTTGAAAGAAAGACAAGTCACAAGACTCCACTAGGGCCTGAGCTTTAAAATAAGCAAGTGTCATCACCACAGATAAGCAAATCAAAAAATAAACATTTACTGTAGAGAAGGGAAGTAATATTTACGGACTGTACCAAGCCCAATTCTACTCTGAATTATAATGTGATAGGAACAATTCTAGGTACAATATACATGTGATCTAATTAACAGTAAGGAAATACTAGGAGTGATTATTCCCATTTTAAAGAAGAGAAACCACAGTTTTAAAAATGGCAAGTAATCTTCTAGGAGCACTGCTTGCTTGTCTCACATGAGCCTCGTTATTTCTTAGTTCTCTTTCTTCATTTTCCTTCTGTTCCATCGGTCTGAGAGAGTTATCCCCGTCTCTTCTCCTCTCTCTAGATGTCTCGATCCCAAAAGATCCTTCTCCTACAAGTTTGACTGTATTGCAATGTCAAGAAGCAATGTTTCTGACTCCCTTTGTTCTTTCTGATCCCCTAAGAGACCACTTTCTTTTTAGATTTTAAGGGCTTAAATGTGAATCATGAAGGAGAGGTAAAAAAGTGATAACAAAATGGATAAAAGGAGACTGTCTACAAAATTTCTGAAAATTTTTGTTGTCTTCTTGCCAAAGCACCTGGTGTATAGTTATTTTCTATAAGCTTCAACATTCTTGCCCTTCTTGATACTGTTCCCTTAACCTTCAATCATTGTCTTTAGGAAAAGGCCACTAAGCAACCTTTCTCTTTTTGGTGGATCTTCTGCCTAGGGTGAAAAATTCCATCAGAGAAAACTACATACAAATCAATACTGGCAATATAATCAGTGTTTCTGTTGTCTCAGGTGGGCTGTTTGCATCTTGGTGAAATTTTAAGCCAGGTGATTTCAAGTTCACCAAGCCTCCATCTTGTCTGAGAATGAGCCTTCTCAGCATTTCCTCAGTCACACAAAGAATCTGTGGCAGCAATGAAGTGAAAGCTGAATCTGCCAAATCCCAAGGCCATTCTCTTTCTACTACAGCCCAAGCTCTCTTGTGTTGATCCTCTTCAGTCCCTCAGTCTGCATGAGTGTCTGTGGGCCAGGTGACTGACCACTGCTGGCAGTCTGTATTTACTTTGGTTCTCAGGTCTACAGCAGGATACACTGGAGCACACAGAAGGTCTCACAGAAGTCCTCCCGTTAGTATACCTTGACTTCATATACCTTCATATACCTTCAGTATATGAAGGATAGTCATCTATGAATGCTCTTAGGTTCACACGTAGGAAGCCACCTCCTAAGCATACAGAAAGCATGAGGGACAGATGGATAGACAGCAAGGGGGCAATAACATGTCTTTTTGAGTATCTTATATTTCTAGCATATACCCGAGTGCTGTTCCATGGTGAAATTGAAGGTTAGGGAGTTTTATCTGTGTTGACACCGCAGGGATGGTTATGCCTGAGTGTGTGGGCAGGAGCCAGCCCACTAAGTTATGACGATCCTGTCTTGGGCTCAGGCATGGAATTTGTAAATGTTCAAGTAGCATTTCCTGAGAGTCTGTTTTAATTTTTGAGCTTTCTCAGAAACTATGGTTTGAGAATTAACTTGAAAATCCAATGTTTCAAATTTATTCAAAAAACTTGAAGGAGGGGTGCCTGGGTGGCTCAATGGGTTAAAGTCTCCGCCTTTGGCTCAGGTCATGATCGCAGGGTCCTGGGATCGAGCCCCACATTGGGCTCTCCGCTCAGCAGGGAGCCTACTTCCCTTTCTCTCTCTCTGCCTGCCTCTCTGCCTACTTGTGATCTCTGTCTGTCAAATAAATAAATAAAATCTTAAAAACAAAACAAAAATAAAAACCTTGAAGGATACTTTGAACTGTTAATTATTTTTTCTTCTTTTTAGAGCTAAGGTCATAAGGTATTCATGTGGGTAGTCTTTTTTGTAATAAAATTAAACTGTAATATTGTTAAAATAAGAAATCACAGGCCCAGAGAGGCCTGGGTTCAAATTCTGGCTCTGTTTTTATTATGTGACATTGTGTAACTTATACTCTAAAGATGGTGTTTCTTTTTTTGTTTGTTTGTTTTGTTTTTGTTTTTTAAGTTATTTTTATTAACATATGATGTATTATTTGCCCCAGGGGTACAGGTCTGTGAATCATCAGGCTTACACATTTCACAGCACTCACCATACCCTCCTCAGTGTCCATAACCCAACCATCCTATCCCTACCCCTCCACCCCTCAGCACCCCTCAGTTTGTTTTGTGAGATTAAGAGTCTCTTATGGTTTGTCTATCCCTCCCGATTCCATCTTGTTTAATTTTTTCCTTCCCTACCCCCACAACCCCCTGCCCTGCCTCTCAAATTCCTCATATCAGAGAGATCATATGATAGCTGTCTTTCTCTGATTGACTTACTTTGCTCAGCATAATACCCTGTAGTTCCATCCACGTAAAGATGCTGTCTCTTTAGCTATAAAATAATAATAATTATATAACTTCTAAGAATTTTGTAAAAATAACACATCCAAGTGCTTAGTACAGTGTGTCTAGTAAACAGCATCTAGTAAATATTAGTCAAATCTGAATCTGACTCTATTCTGGAGATGAATCAAAATAAAATATTTATAAATAATCCACAATGAGCTAGACATTAAAGTCCTAAAGATGAAAATATGGTGTTTAATAACTTGCAGTTAATCTTCAAGTTTAATAACTTGAAGTTTACAATGGAAGGCCTGTAACTGAGAATAATGAAACAATTTAACCCATGGTTAGGTGATATTAAGAATTACCTCACTGCAAGTAGTGAGCAGTCAGAACACCAGCTCCCTCCCCTCCCTTCCTCTTGCAGTCTTTAATAGAAATATGCATCACATAGTGAATTAAAGAAATATGTTTTACTAAATGTAGGACCCTAGGGAGTTTGACTGAACTTCATGGAGAATTACTTTTGTCTTGAAAGACAAGTCTAGACTCCCTCTTTTCCCTGTGCAAAGACCATCCCTAATCTCATACTTAAATCTTGGATTATTTCCCCCATGTGTTGAAGAAAACACAATCCTGAATGCACTAACTAATGTGAAGCAAGAGAGGGTTTTCCACATGCTTGAGGCTGTTTTGGCTGAGATCACAAAACTGAAAGTCACGAAGGTAGGAGGTCGAGTGGACAGGCAGACGAGTCAGTCTTGAGAATCTGAACAATACTTAACATTCTTAAGGTGAAAAACTTAGCAATTTGCAGATTCAGGTTTATCTAGTTCCTACATAGTTTATGGTCAAAGGTCTGTTAACATGAAGTTTTCAAGGATGAATCAACATCATTAAAGATCCAAACTGCGGTGGACTTGACCAAGAAAGAGTGGGGGAGAAAGTAAATTAGTAATTGAGCATGCATTGCAAACGTGCAAGGCACCTTTGACTTCTTCCTCTACTTCACTGCAACAAATCAGTTCCTCTTTCCTATTAAGTTTATCTGAGTAATGCTAAGCCCAATTTTCAGAGAGCAGATAATTGCTTTGGGCCCTATAGCTGAGGAATGATCCCTTATCAGATCTGAAAGACACAGAAGCAGCAGCTGACCTTCCTGGGGATCTAAGCCTTTGCCCACACTGTCCAGACTCGTCTCTCTGCCAGCTTAAGCTAAGTTATGCTTGATAATAAACAATACCAACATTCTACTGCCTTACAGAAACAATGCTTTTTTCCTCACTTGTGTCTTTTTGGGTCAACTTCAGCTCTAGCCCATATATTTTTCACTCTGGGATCCAGGGTACATTCTATCTGTACACTCTGGTCTTGAAATAGAGGGAAAATAGAGCTGACTCTTCAAACTTCTGCTCTGAAATAGCACCAACAATTTCTTTTTTTTTTTTAATTAAATTAAATTTAATTTTTTTGTGTGTGTTCCAAAATTCATTGTTTATGCACCACACCCATTCTGTTTAAGTTTCATTGGCCAAAGCTGGTCACAAGACCAAGACTGCCATCAAAAGGTAGGAAATATGATCCTCCCACAGGGACAAGCCCAATAGAGAGAGGCCCAAAATGGAGTGGTGGTAAATATTTTCCAATATTCATATACTGAAAATACTGTAATCAAGCCCTGCTTGGATACTTCTGGATATTCTAAAGTGGGTCTGGTTTACCAGGGACCTGTTTTCCTGAGGAATTTTAAGAGAAGAGAAGTCTCTGCAGAGAAACTTGGTTCAGTAACAGATTACCTGGAAAAAAGCAGCATAATTGTTCAAACACAGACACTCCTAATTTGGATGGCTAGTTGTAAATCATATTTCTATTACTTCCATATTAGGTGACCATTGGCAAGTTCTTTAAATTTTACACACTTCTTGTCTGTAAAATGGGATTTTTTTTTTAAAAGAAGGAACCTCTTCACGTAAAAGTTTAAAGATGTACAGGACTAGGGTCCATAAAAGAGTCTCTCAGCAGTATCAGAACAAAAGCATGTGACAAAGTAGTGTCCTAAGCTCAGTGGTGGCAGAGGTTGGGGGTGTGGCAATCTGGCCCCATGCAGCTCCAAAAACCAGACATGCTGCCTTCTCCTCTGCCAACACTTTCTAGGTTTTAGCAGAGCTGCGTACCTTGGCAAAGCAGCATTGTGGTTGCTCTGGTCACCACGTGAGTGGAGGCTGTGCCTGCAGAGCAGTGTGTTAACAATGGCGTGGCTGACACAGACAGGGGACTTGCTATGGAGCCTATGAAATACATTCCCGGTACTGCAGAAAGAGTGGTGAGCAGGCACATTTTGGTAGAGAGATCACTCATGGAAACTTCAGTGAGAAAATCTTTCATGTTCCTGAAAATTTGAAATCCTTGATGTTACTGAAACATTGTACTCTATGGAAGTGTTTATCTGAAACACTGTTTAAACTCGTTTATCTTCTGTTTGAGAAAAAATGGTACCTTCCATCTTTATAATAAGGACACAATTGAGCTGATAATTAGTTGGAAGTAAATGAAGCCCTGATGCTAGAAACAGCTTGATCTCCACAATCAGTAAAGCAACCATCAATCATCCCCCATGAAGGCATCTAAAAAACAGATTTTTTTTTAAGATTTTATTTATTTATTTGAGAGAGAGAGAGAGAGAGAGAGAGAGAGAGAATGAGAGGGGAGAAGGTCAGAGGGAGAAGCAGACTCCCCATGGAGCTGGGAGCCTGATGTGGGACTCGATCCCGGGACCATGGCCAGAGCCCAAGGCAGTCACTTAACCAACTGAGCCACCCAGGCAGCCCCTAAAAAACAGATTGTTTTAAAACTGCATTCTTTACTCATAAGCTGCCAGCTTCCCAGGGGTTGGGCCTTGCTTTCCTGGCCAGGTCCCTTAGGGTCAGGCTACCCTGAAAACAGGAAAGACAGGTTCTGAGAGCCTTGCCTTCAGAGTCCTAATCTGTCCATCTTGTTTATCAGCCCTTGTAGGAACCTCAGTTCTGAGTTTGGAGGTCACACCCCTTGATGATATTCCCTCTGAACCTGTCCTGACATTAAATTCATCCTGGTTTAACTCTCCTCCCTTCCACCCAGTTTTTGGACATTCTCTAATAGACATCTACTCTGGTCTCCTTCCCATTACTAATTGGCCAGCTGTTTCTTGGGCCCCATAACAGAAATCCTGCTGGAAAGCCCTCAGCTCCCCTCTTCTGAATTTTGTCTGCTAAAGTATCTAGGCCAGCTCATTCTGATATTAACCCTTTTGAGTGGCCAGTCCCTGGAATGTGCCTACAGAAACTGTAGAAGATCCTGTTGGTTACCTATTACAATTTCTAATATTATCCACTTTTAGGATTCTAAATGCATGTATACATATCTATCTATCTATCTATCTATCTATATATATACACATACATGTATACATACATATATTTTATTATTTATATATTATGTATTACATATTATAATATGTATATTATATTATTTAATATTTATATGTAATGAATATAAATATACATGATAACAATTATAAAGAGATGGATTTTCAGCAGAAATACAAGGATATTTAGGGTGAATACAGTGAACACGAAAGGCAATTTTACTGTTAACACATCCCAGGTGCCAATTTGTGATGCTACGCAGTCCACATGAAAACATAGAATATATAGAGGTTAGTGATTAAGATGATTCTATTCAGTGGAGTGGTCTGAAACAATTGTGTGTTTAAAGTTTAAAGGCCTCAGGCTCTAGTAAATGCATAAACACTAAGAGGCAATTATGTGTAAGATAGTCATTAGTATTTTATGAGCTAGTAAAGAGTTTCATTAGGCTTCACTTCATGACCAGCTTTCAATTTCAATATGATGATTATATACATACACAGATATTCTTTATGATATGGAATGTATCATTATATTTGTTTGTGTTTATTTAAGATTATTTTTTTTAAGATTATTTATTTATTTATTTATTTGAGAGAAAGTGAGAGCACAAGAGGGGGAGAGGCAGAGGGAGAAGAAGGTTTCCCTGTGAGCAGAAAGCCCAATGTGGGGCTGGATCCCAGGACTCCAAGATCATGACCTGAGCCGGAGACAGATGCTTAATGGGACTGAGCCACCCAGGCACCCCTAAAATTGTTTAAATTTAATGGTGAAGCTTGCTTTGATTAAAATACATAAATTATTTTTTGAAACTTCAGCTGATATTATTAATTCCTTTTGCAATGCCACTAAAGCTTAATTTATTTGGATATCATCCTAAGACATTAAATCCCTAAACCTAAGTGACCATTTTTGCTCCATTAATTAAGTTCTTTATTAATAGGAAACTGCTAAGGCTTAAGTTAGTGAACTAAGTCACTTGGAGAAAACTCCCCAAAAGTAAAAGACTAATGAAAGGCCAACATAATCATATTTGGGGTTCATTATAAGTGTAATACTTATAGTTAATGATCTGAACTTTCATTTGGAATTAAACATTGGATCGCTGACATGTCCTATTCATCTAAGTCTTGAAAATGACCTTTCTCTTGAAAAAGCGCAGCCAAATTACTATTTCCATGTTTGTCTTTGCTCATTGTGCCGCAGTAAAGTAAAAGTTAACAGTACTCCTTATTGGGGAACTCTATAATCTAGCAACTTAAACTACACTCAATGCAATAATGCTTTTAGCATCCTGTGAAATCAAATAGGGCCATGATCATCAATGTTGAAAACAACCTACTTGATACTCTCAGGAAAATACATTTAGACCAGTCTTATTTATAGACATTTTATGGAGGTATCCGTTCTGATATAACAAATGAGAACAGAAAAGGTATCCCATACATAAAACTTAAAAACATGTTATAGTTAAAGACAATTTTAAAATGTAGTGATTTATTTAGAAAATATGTTATAGTACCTACTACCTGTGTTGTGCTATATTAAGGAATAAGAGTAATCATAAGCTAGTTGAAGAGATAGAAAATAACAAAGGAAAGAGTCTGAGCTGGAGCTACTCTCAAAAATCACACTTGTCTATAAATAAAAGTCTTTTCCTTTGGCCATGATCAATAGGAGTCTATCAACAGGAGTCTAAAAGGATAAATATATGAGTCTATCATATATGCTAATGACACCATGGTTTTCTTATTAATCAGAAATGCTCCTAATGATATAAATGTGTAACTACTAACAGAAGGAAGAAATGAATAAAACTCAGATATGAAAAAGGAAGGAAGAAATGGACACTCTACAGCATATTTTCTCATACTCATTCTTGCTACCTACATAAAAATATTTTCAAATTATATCTCCATATGTGTATGAGTTTACCAGGACTGTTCTTGTTTATAAATACCTAGAAGTTGTTTATTTCTAAATATCATGGTAAGATGAACTTTCAATAATTTACCCTGTGAAATTTGCTTCTGCATTTTTTAAAATGTTGATGAGATTGTTTTTTAAATCACTCCATATGCCCCATAGAAAGTCATATGTTTGAAATTTTAGTACTTAGAAAATGTTTCTTCAAAACTATGAAAGCTCAGTTTTGCTGGTAATCTCTTTCACTCTTTCTCTTTCTGCCTTAAATTCAAGGAAGTTGAGTCAATGTAAAGCTGGGCCACAGAAACTCTCACCTAGGCTTAGCATATTTTCTTCTTGTCCCCATTCTAATTGGTCCCCTCCATTTCTTTGTTACTGACCTGAGGTATGCTTTCCATTGAATATGTCCCTTCAGATACTTTTTTTGAAGTAAATAATACACATAAATTAAAGAAGAATAGATTTTTAAATGGATAATAAAGTAGAGCTCAGCAAGTATATACAGTGGGTCACATTCAAATTTAATTTAATGGTAGAAAGAAGGGAAGAGGAGAAGAAAGAAAAAGTGAAATAGCCAAGCTATTTTCCAAGAGACTGAAAAAACCATGAAAACTATAATTTATAATGGTTGATGAAATGCTTTTAGGTTCTTACTTTCGGGGGAAGAGGGGGATCTGCTAATATTCAGACCAGCTAAATTCTTTGAAATGTCACTTACCATGAGGACTTTTTTTAAACATCCTGTAAGACATGGGATATGAAAATGTTTGATTTTATATCATTCTTTCTCATGTATTATTCAAAATCAAAATCATACTGGAAGATTATGAAATCTCCACGTTATCTTGTTAGAAATTCAGAGAGTAAAGCATTGCACAAAGCAAATTCTAACAGCAGAAATTAGCATCAAAAAGAACCAAGTGTCAAAGAAATTTCTCTTTCTCAAAGACAGAGCAATAAGGCTTATATGCACCAAACCAAATCATTCCCCTGCTCTAAGCCTCCATGACTCTCCATCATGGATATTAAAAAAAGCACTAAATTCCTTTGCTTGATATTTAACAAGGTCTATAATCTGGCCTAGTTTGCATTTTAGTTTTTTTCTGCTTTCCCATCACCCCCTTTCAACCCTTTCTGTGGATCTTATGCTCTAGAAACACCACAAAATAGGCATTTCTCTGACCACAGGGCTTTATCTGGATGCTTTCTCTAATGCCTTTTGTTCTTCAGGGAATGTTCTTCCACACTCCCTCAACCTTTGGCCACTCTTTAGATCATAGGGCTTCTGAAAGCCCTAGGAATCTTCACAAGGGGCTAGTCTCTGCCTTTTTAATCTGTGGATACCGATGCCAAAAAGTGGAACTAGAAGGAATTTTCTCTGGTGGCAGAGGTAGCTGTAGCAAAAGAAATTCCCAAGGTTACAGTGACAGTAGTGTACTGTGGCATGAACAGGAGCTCATTCTCCAAGCATGATTGGGTCTTCCATTGGGTTGTATTGCCCTGCAGCATGATTTTCTAGCCTTCATAGAGATCACTAGGCTCCTCAATATCCTTCTAGCAAGTTCCTCTTTTGATCAAATTCATGGAGTAAGTGTCTGAAGCTAGAGATCCTGGTTTGTAGGAAGTCCATCAAAATCCTTCCCAAAATTATTTAGGGCCTAAGTCAAATTTCACCATTAATTGTGAAATCTTTGTTTTATACTTCTAAAAGGAAAGTATGGTCTCTATTCTATAAAAATCCTGTAACATTTAATGTGTATATTTCTTATAAAACTAATTACCTTCTGCCCAGTATATATTTATTTAGAGGTTTTATATTTAGAACTATAGTGTAGACTCCTCAAAGGCAGAAACTATGCCACATTCATTGTATAATCCACTCACAAAACTCACATAGTAACTCTTAGATAGCAAACTTGTTACTGATTGAAGTGATTGAGAGAATAAGTCAATACAGGATAAAAGTATTTATGAAACAGTTTTGACTGGACTTATTAAAAGAAGGTTATCCACATAAGACATATGTATCACACATAGTAAATACCAAATAATACCATTTTATTAAGATGTTGCATATATATGCATCTATATAGAGATACATAAATATTATATGTATATATATTAATAAGAGTTGACTTCCATACTTGACCTACACAGAATATATATATTATATACATATATAATATATGCATATATTAATATACTAATGATACATTATACTTTAATAATTAATATATAATATATTAATGTATGTTAATAAGAGTTGGTTTCCATACTTGACCTACACAGAAATTGGTGCAAAGAAAATTTGCTCTCATCCCATGTGAAGAAAACATACCTTAAGTTCTCCCATTGAGAACAGGGAGGAATGACTGCCTTCTTAAGAAACCGCAGAGGTTCCTTGCCCACATTTTCCACCAAAAAAAAAAAAAAAACTGCAGAGGTGTAGGTCAGCATATTTCTGGTGACCCTAGAGAGATTAGGGAGTGAAGAAAATGTGAAAGTGGTGTTTGTAACAATGCCAAGAGGCATTAGGGTGTGGTGGTTAAGAGTATGAATTTTGGCCTTAGGCTGTCATGAATTGAATTATAGTCCTACCATTTTAGAGATATGCAGTCTTGGGTAAGTTATTTAACTACTGCATGCCTCAGTTTCCTCACCTGGAAAATAGGCACACTGATGGCATCTACTTCATAGGAATTTTATAACAATTGAATATTTTAGTGTATGTTAAACACACAGAGTCACCATAAGTAGTACCTAAAAGAGTAAGAATTTGGTAACTGTTAGCTCCATTACTATGTCTAGTGCTTTACCTAATCTGGTTTCTGTTCCTTCATCTTTGCCACTTATGACCCCAACAACAACCTCCCAATGCATCCCTTTATCTTGTATTTCTGCTTTTTGGGACAGCTGCTATAGCTTCAGGAGTTTATAGTCCTAGTATATAACACTGGTTCCATAGATGTTGGTGAGCTAACCTGGAAAATTAATGGCTATTATCTTCGTGAAAAAGGAACTCGTGTTCCAAAGTATTGCTATAAAACTTCACTTTTTAAATGCATTTCATTATAATTAAAGTGATGTGTAGTGGGGTAAAGGAGAGGGCCGTGTAACTGCAGACGCCAAGTATGGTATGGTTGAGAGATTAATGTATTTCTCTCCAAAAATGAATAGGAATTTAAGCAAAAGGGAAACAGTTTCTTAAAAAGCAATATTCAAAACATTCTAAAGTGTTTCCACAAACCTCATTTCTTCTATTAAATAACTTTTTAAGTAATTTGAATTTCATAAGAAATTATTGTGGAAGTTGTAAGAAGTAAGTTAAGCTGATTTTACTCTAAGTAGGAATGACTTAAGAGCATTATTTCAAAAAAGAAAAGAATTCTGTTTTCTTTTCCTTTTTTTTAAAAGACAAAAGTGAATAAAGCTCTTAATTCTACCATACTATGTATAAAAGAATCTGTTACACAAAATTGAAGTCATTGCTGACTTTTCGACAGATTTATGGATATAAAATGCATTTCATCTTATGCAAAATAATTCTGTAACACTCTGAGTTCCAGTTACTGTAATGGTAGGACATTGTAATTTTAAAAGAGCAAATAGTAATTTTATCGTTTGGGACTTCATGTGCTCCTCCTTATTTTCCATCAAGGCTTGGTTAAAGATATTCAATGACTTCCAAACAAGTTTGTCCCATTTCTAATTTTAAATCTTGGTGTTCTGACAATGTTGCAATCTGGTTGCACTTATTGGATTATCTGAGATGTGATGGATATATTATTCAGCAAAATCACGAAAAAATCATAT
>PISX010011843.1:0-63340 GCA_004024625.1 Mellivora capensis
ATCAAAACAGACACATAGACCAATGGAACAGAGTAGAGAGCCCAGATATGGACCCTCAACTCTATGGTCAAATAATCTTCGACAAAGCAGGAAAAAATATACAGTGGAAAAAAGACAGTCTCTTCAATAAATGGTGCTGGGAAAATTGGACAGCTATATGTAGAAGAATGAAACTCGACCATTCTCTTACACCGTACACGAAGATAAACTCAAAATGGATAAAGGACCTCAACATGAGACAGGAATCCACCAGAATCCTAGAGAAGAACATAGGCAGTAACCTCTTTGATATCAGCCACAGCAACTTCTTTCAAGATATGTCTCCAAAGGCAAAGGAAACAAAAGCAAAAATGAACTTTTGGGACTTTATCAAGATCAAAAGCTTCTTGACAGCAAAGGAAACAGTCAACAAAACAAAGAGACAACCCATGGAATGGGAGAAGATATTTGCAAATGACAGTATAGACAAAAGGTTGATATCCAGGATCTATAAAGAACTTCTCAAACTCAACACACACAAAACAGATAATCATATCAAAAAATGGGGAGAAGATATGAACAGACACTTCTCCAATGAAGACATACAATGGTTATCAGACACATGAAAAAATGTTCATCATCACTAGCCATCAGGGAGATTCAAATTAAAACCCCATTGAGATGGGGCACCTGGGTGGCTCAGTTGGTTAAGCGGCTGCCTTTGGTTCAGGTCATGGTCCCAGCGTCCTGGGATCGAGTCCCACATCGGGCTCCTTGCTCAGCAGGGAGCCTGCTTCTCCCTCTGCCTCTGTCTGCCTGTGCTCGCTCTCTCCCTCTCTCTGACAAATAAAAATTTTTTTAAAAAATTTTAAAAAAACCCATTGAGATAACACCTCACACCAGTTAGAATGGCCAAAATTAGCAAGACAGGAAACAACGTATGTTGGAGAGGATGTGGAGAAAGGGAAACCCTCTTACACCGTTGGTGGGAATATAAGTTGGTGTAGCCACTCTGGAGAACAGTGTGGAGATTCCTCAAGAAATTAAAAATAGAGCTTCCCTATGACCCTGCAATTGCACTACTGGGTATTTACCCCAAAGATACAGATGTAGTGAAAAGAAGGGCCATCTCTACCCCAATGTTCATAGCAGCAATGGCCATGGTCGCCAAACTGTGGAAAGAACCAAGATGCCCTTCAACGGACCAATGGATAAGGAAGATGTGGTCCATATACATTATGGAGTATTATGCCTCCATCAGAAAGGATGAATACCAGACTTTTGTAGCAACATGGACGGGACTGGAAGAGATTATGCTGAGTGAAATAAGTCAAGCAGAGAGAGGCAATTATCATATGGTTCACTTATTTGCGGAGCATAACAAATAACACGGAGGACATGGGGAGATGGAGAGGAGAAGGGAGTTGAGGGAAATTGTGGGGGGAGATGAACCATGAGAGACTATGGACTCTGAAAAACAACCTGAAGTTTTTGAAGGGGCGGGGGGTGGGAGGTTGGGGGAGCCAGGTGGTGGGTATTATGGAGGGCACGCATTGCATGGAGCACTGGGTATGGTGCAAGAACTATGAATTCTGTTACGCTGAAAAGAAATTTTTTTAAAAATGGAATTAAAAAAATAAAATAAAATAAAAATAAATAAATAAAAATTTTAAAAAGCAAACCATGTTTTATATTACAGCCAACTTGTATGCAATCCAACCAATAGTATAAAATAATAACATAAAAAAAACAGATTATCTAAAATTCTCATTTTCTTTGGAAGTCATCTGATTTTTCACTTTTGGGTGTGTCTTTACCTTCCTAATTAGTTATCTTGATATCAGAAGTGCTAATATTTATTTGTACCCCCCGAACTTTAATAAACAGTAGGAGAGGACTTAGAGAGAATGCCACTTAAGAATGGAAATCAGATATGCATTAAAAATTGGCCTCAAGTAATGAAGGATTATCAGGCTGACATAGGCCTTCATGGCAGAAATGCATCAGGCTTGTCAAAAAAGGGAGGTTCAAATGCAAACTCACAGTTCTCTGATTTCTTAAGCTTTCTGATATGAGCTCCTCATTCTTCCTGTCCCTGCTCCAAGCTGTCAACTTCCTTGGTCATAAGCTGCTGCTTCTCTCCCTTCCCATCCTCTGTTCACCCTTCAGCAAGATCTCAACTTCCAACCTCCAATTCCTTCCCGGATACATAATGTCTTTCCTCACAAATTCAGCACATTTACAGACTATTTTCTTTTTTTTTAATATTTTATTTATTTGACAGGGAAAGAGAGACAGTGAGAGCAGGAACACAAACAGGGGGAGTGGGAGAAGGAGAAGCAGGCTTCCTGCCCAGCAGGGAGCCTGATGGAGGCCTCAATCCCAGGACCCTGAGATCATGACCTGAGCCCAAGGCAGATGCTTACTGACTGAGTCACCCAGGCGCCCCTTACAGGCTATTTTTAAGGGAATTCTTCCAGAGCTGACTTCTCAGTTAGGCCTACTGCTCACCATACTTCAGAGGTACATAGAATGTTTTAATTTTAATTTCAAAGTGAGAAAAAAATTAACACAATAATAATTAATACATAATAATGAATTATACTCATCTTTATACCAATGCAGCTATCGTTCTTAGTATTTTTATGGAAGGAAGGACCCACAAAGGTAAAATAGTCTAAGGCCCACAGAATCAAAATGGGCCCTGAATTCCAAGTCAACCCAATGTTACATTCTTTCCCACTCAAAACTGGTCCTTTCTAGCCTCATGAGTACAACCCAGACCAGAAATGACTGTATGAGAATTTATTTCAAAACCTGATTTATGGGTAATGGTTGCCTAACTTACTAACTGTACTAGAAATTATTATATGGTCCCTTAAAACTGGGTGAATGTTATGACGTACAAAACATACCTCACTAGGGCGCCTGGGTGGCTCAGTCAGTTAAGTGTCTGCCTTCAGCTCTGGTCTTGATCTCGGGGTCCTGGGATCGAGTCTCGCATCAGGTTCCCTGTTCAGTGGCTCCCTCTCCCTCTGCCCCTCACCCCACTCATGCTCTATCACTCTCTCTCTCTCTCTCTCTCTCTCTCACATATACTTTTTTAAAAATACACCTCACTAAAGCTGTTTTGGGTTTTTTTTTTATTTTTTTATTTTTTATTAACATAAAATGTATTAATAGCCCCAGGGGTACAGTCTGTGAATCGCCAGATTTACACACTTCACAGCACTCACCATAGCACTAAAGCTGTTTTTTAAAAAGATACAGAATAAAAAAAGAAAAGAAGAAACACAGGTATCTAAAGACAGAAAAAGATGAATTTCAGATTACTATACTTATTTGAAATTCAGAAATTTATCCAGAAAGGTATGCTACAATAATGACAGCTGAAATTTTATCTACCCTAAATATGAACAGTGTTACAAACATGGAGAAGGAATAATGACATCAAAAATGCCAAAACATTCTATATGTGAAAATAATTATGCAAGGTTGGTGCTAAAAAGATTCATTGTCGTAGTAATTAGGGAAGACTGGTTGCAATTAAGTACAGGAAGGATATTAAAACTTCCAAAAGATATTTCTGCAAGCCACAACAGAAGAATAAGAGCAACAGAGTAATTGGAACCACATCCAAACCCACTTCCTTGTTATTTACCAATATCATATGAAGAATACAGTTTAGATGCTGACGTTAGACAATCTTCAGTTGACAACTTTAAATCATATTAAGACTAAAAAAAATCAAAGAATTTTATGACAAGGGTTAAAAGTTCATAGCCTTGGAACTATGAAAAATTTGGTGCCCACTTGTAAACCACATCCCGGCCACTGTCGTGTCTCTACAATGAAATGGTTTTGTTGTGGTTGAGGCAATCAACTCCGAGTTAATAATTAGCTACTATTCAAATCAAGTGTAATTTGTGTAATTGTATACCAGCTCACTTCTAAGAGAAGGAGTACAAAATTTCATTTTTAGCAACTGATACTGAATGTTATAATCATTCGTTTGTCATCCTATATAATACAATCTAAATGAGTAGAAAAGTACTTTTTTTTACCCATGGCATGAAATCACCATCATTTTCGAGGCAGCTGAAATTAAGTTCAAATGTTATCTGCTCAATGCAGGTGAACATTTATATAAAAAAACAAAATGAACACATTTTTTAAAAGGTGAAGTTTCCTATTATACTACTTTGAAAAGTACCTAGAAATAGTGCTTCACATTAAATAAAGCAAAGTTTAATCATTCTGTGTCTTGGTATTTGGATCTAGAATCTATAAACGTTATGTTAAATTGAAAGACTAAAGTTAGTCAAGATTTCTCTATTATGAAAAGCTACAATAATTATGATAATAAAATAATTATGTCAATAGTCACCTTTTTAATTTCAGCACATTTCTAACACTGCAAAATATTTTCTCAATAACCTAATAAAATTAATGCGAGTCATTGGAATACTTCCTAATTTACGCAGAATTTTTCACATCCTTTAGTGCATTAGATTCTCAAAACAACTCAGTTTTGTTAATATAATGTTGATTGGCCCCCAACATCTATTTCTCCTGCCTCTGGCCAAAAAATAACCTTACCATTCTTTGGGGGAATCACATTTCCCCTGTTACAGTCATATTGTTTGGGTGGAGTGAACCCCATCCCTGGTACCTATAACAGCTTAAGATAAATAGCATATTTTTCAGTCCTCATTAATTGGTTCAGGAATGGTCACTTAAGCCATTGAAATATATGGTCTTGTTTTCTGGGGCTTCTATGAAAAAGGTCTTGCTTTTTCTTCCATGAAAACTGCTAAAAGATTCTGTAAGTTTCCCTCATGGTACAGTATAAAGATGTAAGATCTGGAAGCAGTACCGCTTCAACTATAGCTCCACGTAACGAAAGACGGAGAAAAGGGGACTTGGAAAAGGCAGCGCAGAATAGGAGGGAAAACAGGGAAGTAAAGAAAGACAAGTGGGAAAAAGAGAAAAGAGATGCCCAAGGCTGGAGCGGCACACATGAGATGAAAAGAAAAGAAGTTACAGAGAAAAGAAATAGCGTAGAGGCAAAACGAGATGAACAGAGCTTGGGCAGCAGTGGGTGAAGAGAATGAAAATGGTCTTATCCCCCACCACCTCGCACTTCAGACTGGCTTCAACATAAACTATTATCTATACCATTGCCCTTGAAAACTTAGCACTCTTCCCAACTCAGAAGCTAGTCTGGTTGTGGCAACCATAGCATGTCTCCAAGGAGACACAGTCTTTGGTTGAAAAGACCACCACCGGGCGCCTGGGTGGCTCCGTGGGTTAAAGCCTCTGCTTTCGGCTCAGGTCATGATCCCACGGTCCTGGGATCGAGCCCCACATCGGGCTCTCTGCTCCGTGGAGAGCCTGCTTCCTCCTCTCTCCCTCCCTCCCTCTCTTGCCTACTTGTAATCTCTGTCTGTCAAATAAATAAATAAAATCTTTAAAAAAAAAAAAAAGACCACCTTTTTTTTTTTTAAAGAAAAAAACCACCAAGAGAACTGCTAGATAAAAAACCAGAGGCCTTGAGAGGTTAAAATCCAGATTCCTAAGCATCACATGTGAGGCCCTTAATACTCTTGGCCCAACTGTGTTCTAAAACTCTCTCCTACAGAGAACCATGCATCACCTCCAGCTCTCCGTTAGACACGACCATCTCTACTACTAAGCCCTGAACAGACGTGTCACCTCCCACTCTAACCAAGCTACCACAGTGCCTGGGACACAGTGAGTCCTCAGCTGACAAGAGCTCATAAAAAACCCACTCCAAATATTCTCTTTCTCAAAATTCCCATATTTCAACAGAAATGCTAGTCCATCAGGTTAAATTCCATGATAGTTATCTCTCCCTGCATCTGAACATGATTAGATAATGATTCAGACAGGTCCACTTTGTCGCACTGTCTTACTCTGACTCTTGGAATGCTACGTGGGCACAGGAGGGGCCGGTCTTGTTACATGTACCCTTTTCACTGAGTGATCCTTTTTTTCCTCTGCCTTTTACTAAATTTGCCTTCTCCTCTGGAGCTTCACCACAGGAAAGCTAGATCTTGCCTGTCCCTCAGTGCCAAAGCTTTTGTCTTTATTGTGTAGGGGAAAGAGAACCAGTCAGGATATCAGAAACCAAAATTCTTGCTGTGACTCTGTTGGTCAAGCAGATCAATATCTCCTAGCTTCAGTTTCTTTCCAAGTAAAATAGGAATAAAAAGTCCTGCCCTATCCACCTGGGTGCCAGTGGAGCATTGAACTCTTGGTTTCAGCTCAGATCATGATCTTGGGGTAGTTAGATGGAGTCCAAACTTGCACTCAGCATGGAGTCTCCATGGGATTCTTTTCCCTCTTCCTCTCACTCTGCCCCTCACCCTGCTCTCACTCTTGTGCTCTCTCTCAAATAAATAAATAAAATCTTTTAAAAAAATTCCTGCCCTACCTACCTCAAGTGATTCTTATGAAGATCATATAAAACAGTAGATCTGAAAATAAGCTTTATTTTCAGCTTTATTAATAAATAAGCTTTATTAATAAATTAATAAATAAGCTTTATTTAGATCTGAAAATAAGCATTTATTTAATAAATGGCTTTAAAATAAGACTTAATTGATTTTTATTCTTAAAAGGTAATGACAATAGCCAAGATACGGAAACAATCTAAGTGTTCATCAATGGATGAATGAGTAGGGATGCCTGGGTGGCTCAGTCGGTTAAGTGGCTGCCTTCGGCTCAGGTCATGATCCCAGGGTCCTGGGATCGAGTCCTGCATCAGGCTCCTTGCTCGGCGGGAGCCTGCTTCTCCCTCTGCCTGCTCTGCCTGCTGCTCCCCCTGCTTGTGCTCTCTCCCTCTCTCTGATAATTAGATAAATAAAATCTAAAAAAAAAAATGGATGAATGGATTTAAAAAATGTTGTACATATATATATACACACAATGGAATGTTATTCAGGAATCAAAAAAAGAAGGAAATCCTGCCATTTGTAACAACGCAGATGGACCTTGAGGGCATTATGCTAAGTAAAAGAAGCCAGTCAGAGAAATACAATCTTGCTTATATGTGGAATCTAGAAGAAATTTTTTTTTACTTAAAAAAAAAAACTGAGCTCATAGATACAGAGAACAGATCGGTGGTTGCAAGAAGCAAAGGGCTGATAAAATAGGTGAAGGGGGTCAGATGGTACAAATTTCCAGTTATAAAATAAATAAGTCACAGGGATGTAATGTACAGCATGGTGACTATAGCTAATAATACTGTGGGGAAAAGAGACCACAACTGTGTATCAGGATGGATGTTAACCAAACTTATTGTGGTGATCATTTTGCAATATATACAAATATCAAATCATTATATTGTATAACTGAAACTAATATAATGTTTTATGTCAGTTTTACCTCAATTTTTAAAAAGGTAGTTAATGAGTCTAAAACACACTAATAACTTTAGCAACCTTGGACTGGATCGGCTACAGCAAATAGGCTAAATCCCTCCTACCGAGTTTGCTAAAAGCAAATCATCTCATCATTAGTTGTTTATCAAGTGCTTATCCTAACTCCATGGTTTTCTACATTTTTCTAACTTTCCTAGCAAACCTAAGGGCCATGAGACATACCCACTGCTAACAGTGGGTGTCCTATTGATCTCAAAAGATTGGAAGAGCGCACTATTTGAGGAGTACTAGGCTGGGCTTTGAGGATACCACTGTAAGCAGGAACAAACATTATTCCTGCATTCATGGGACTTACCGGCTCAGGGGACAACATGAGCAACAAACATACACACATATAGCCAAAATGACTGGAAAGCAGTGTATGTGGGTATGCATGCATGAGTTTGCACTTCCTGTACCCTCACTTTCAAACAGCCCTACCGGTGATATCAAACCCCCTCTTCCACTCCCATCCCCAGGGAACCACACACCTCCACACCATGAATCACTGTGCTAGGTGCTGGAAGAGAATTAAATTCTACCATACGCTACAAGAGAATTTCTTCCAAAGCTAATTAATCATTGACATAAGTAAAGCAGACTAGGTAAAGATCAGGAGATTTAAATAGAGTCCCAAATCCAGGACCAGCCACATAATTTTCAAGTACTGGTGCAAAGTGAACAAAATGTAGGGCCTCTCATTCAAAAATAATTAAGAATCTCAAGGCAGTGATAACAGAGTATTTAAACTAAGCCTAGGACCCTCTGTGACTGCCCAGGTCAAACCCCCTGAAGCCTTCCTGGCTCCCAACCTTATTGAATGTGTAACTTGTAGCCAGTTCACTTACCCTGCCTCAGGTTCCTTACAGATATAAAATTAGAGGAGGGAAGAAAAGGCTTTCAGCTTCTTTCCATAACCAACATCTGTGTTTCTCTATTTAGAAGGCAGTTCATTCATTTGGAGAGAATTATTTTACCCTTTTATATAACCATTAAAATGCTCACTGTGACTCAAAGCTAATGTTGAAACCCCATATGTAGTATTTTACCTTCAACCATTTTGATGTTTTTTTCTAAAACTCTAGACAACTCCTTAATTTTGTCTATGAGAACAAATCTCCAAGCAGATTTCCAAGTTTACTATTCCCCCATGTATGCCATTTAAATCTGAAATTCCTAACTGAGGTCTCCATCTATAAAGTAATTTTTCCCAGAGTAAAATGTCTCCTTGCATAAATTCGGTATTTTCTTTTTTTCTATTCCTGAAAAATTATCAGTTCTGAATAGGCATCTAGGTCTGCTCCAATAAAAAGGAGACAAAATGTCAATCTTAGAGTTAGTTAGCCTTTGAATTCCACCAGGTTAGTTTTTAGCATGACTTAACTGGTAACTCTCTAAACCAGGGATTCTAACCTGGAGTCCGTGGAAAGAATTCTGGGAAGTAATTAATTTGAACATCCAACTTCTAACTAAAATTTAGCATTTTCTTCAATTATGAATGTAGGCAACAAACTCCGGGAGTGTTAGTAGTTCCTATGGCTTGATTACCAATAAACTATCCATATTTTCATATCCTATTCTAGATATTGCAGATATCTTAAAACATCATTTATGTTCAACATTACCTCAAAATTGCAATAGTTAAGATAATAGATCATATGGTTTAATGTATTAGTAAAAAACCACATGTGTTATTACAACACAAAACTGGTTTTTATATTGAAATAACCATATTTTAATATAACTGGCTCTCCTGTAATGATAAGTATATCATTTTATGCATCTAAAAACAAAATTCTGAAAAAAGGTCCATAGCCTTCACCAGACTATTCAAAGAGCCCAGAGTACATAAAAGGTGAAGAAATCCTGTCAAAAGAAGTTACAGAGCTCATGTGACAATAAAATAGAACCAAATGTACTCTTTTCTCGCAAATAGTAATAGACCCATTTTAATATAGTTTTCAAATTCTAATTCAACAGCAATGTCTACATATAACAAAATCTTCATGGTCTGTTTATTTTAACTTAACAATAATTAAGTATACCAAAATAGAACAGCTTTTACTATTGTTGTTTGTGGGTTTTTTTCTGGGTTTTTTTTTCTTTTTGCACATGGGATTTTTGACCATAGGATTCAATATGAAAGAGTATAACCCAGACATATGCCTACACCACATATGAAGCGTATAACCCAGACATATGCCTACACCACAATCTCAAATGTTCTTTGGATTGGTACCTGAGATGACAGTAGGTTACAGTCAATGAACAGTCCTTTCCCTGTTTTGTATCTTTGTAGCAATCCAGCCATAATGGCTCCATATGCATACAGGCCAGTAGCGAGATCAGTCATGGCCACTCCCGGACGAACTGGGTCTCCATCCTGGGTTGGGGAGAGAAAATTGAAAATTGAAACCATCATATGATTTCTCAAATATTCTAAGAGCAAAGAGAAGAAAGAATTGTAGATGATGTGTGCATGCACACACACAAAAGGAATACACCAAGCTGCTACAGTGGATATCTGCTGCTGGTAAGTATATATTTCTATTTACTGTATCTCTCACTCCATGTCCTACAGACCAAACCAAACCAAATAAAATAAAATAGAATATTTTAGCCATGTCTGAAGTTCCTTCTTAATATATTTTACCTAGTTTAGCAGAAAAAAATAAATAATTGAATTTGAATCTAAATGAGGAAATTCAATGGAAATGAAAGAGAGGTTTGGTTTTGTCTTGTTTTTGTTTCTTGTTGGGTAGGAGGCTCTCCCAAGAAAAAAGAAGGCAGAAGACCTGGTCTACTCTCCTTATAAGCACGTTGGTTACTGACAAATATACTAATGGTATTAGCTTTAAAAAAAAAAAAAAGTACTCATCCATAGAAGGCTTTTAGCAGAATACTCTTGTTTTAGAACTACTATGGTAAAGAAACCTAGAATCTGTAGGTTTATAAGAGACATCACCTATGCAATTACGGGAGTATAAAATGGAATATTTCACAGCCTATAATGTTCCCTATTGTACAAGGTAACCCATGTACATCATTAGAGATCATATCTACTGCTCCAGGATTGAGAGTTTTGTCTACCATGGGAAGAAAGAATCTAGGGGCCTCTCTCAATGTCCAGGGCCTCTGTCTGCTTTTCCTGTGACTTTCAGTTCCTTGTATCCTTAAAATTACAAGTAAAGCAGGGCGCCTGGGTGGCTCAGTGGGTTAAAGCCTCTGCCTTTGGCTCGGGTCTTGATCCCAGGGTCCTGGGATTGAGCCCCACATCGGGCTCTCTGCCCAGCAGGAAGCCTGCTTCCTTTCCTCTCTCTCTGCCTGCCTGCCGGCCTACTTGTGATCTCTGTCTGTCAAATAAATAAATAAATAAAATCTTTTTTAAAAAAAAATTACAAGTAAAGCTTAATACTGATTAACATCTTCAATTCATGTCAGTCTGATTTGACAATCTAATCCTTGACCTATATGTAAAGATACTAGAATAGTGCCTGGCAAACAATTAGTATCTTATAAAAATCAGCTAACACTATCATTAATATTATTACCAGTCATTGTTATATCATAGAGTTTCTATTTTGCACTACCTTGAATTCTGTTAATCCTTTCATCACAAAGAATACATAAAAAAGCCTATATTTTATCTGGTTGATACACTCATTCAATCACCTCCTTATTCATTAATTACAGCTGCTATTCAATGATTTTCAGAAGCTAATTTTTCCTTTCCTGCAGTCCATACATGAACTATGTCAATCATCTTACGAGAGTGCGAAATAATGTTAAAATCAAGTAAATGAGAATATTTAATGACTAAACTTTTTCTCTGCTTTTCAACACAATTTCAATGAAGATATAGCAATGAAAATTGGAAATCTCTGGCCGTTTCCTACCCATTATGATTAGAAAAACTTGTAGTGGCTTGAATCAGTAAATTTAAAATTAAATTCATCATTGGGATTTAAGATTATTTACAGTGTTAAAAATGAGGGAAAAGTTCATATTTATGGGGCACCTGGGTGGCTCAGTGGGTTAAGGCCACTGCCTTCTGCGCAGGTCACGATCCCAGGGTCCTGGGATCGAGCCCCGCATCGGGCTCTCTGCTCGGCAGGGAGCCTGCTTCCTCCTCTCTCTCTGCCTGCCTCTCTGCCTACTTGTGCTTTGTCTGTCAAATAAATAAATAAAATCTTTTTAAAAAATGAGAGAAAAGTTCAAATTTAAGTTTATAGACACATTTTCTTGCTATAAAATGAATAAACTCATATTTTATCGGCTCCACTTCTCAGACCAATAGGAATAAATTAGACAATAAATCCTTTATCTTATATTTAAACTTCCTGAAAAGGGGAGGCTATACCTGCTTAATATTCCAAAAACATCACTACATTATCCAGAATAACAGTATGAGATTATAAGTATTAAATAAACATTAATTCATCAATATATCAGAGACAACATTATCACTGTTAAAGGCGATAAAATTATTCGTATCAAATAATTTTAGTGAAACACCAACTTACTAACATACTTAGATTCAAAGCATGAATCAGGCTTACTAACATACTTTAGATTCAAAGATACAAATAGGCTGAAAATATGAAAGCATGGGAAAAAAATGTCATGCAAACAATAGCCATAAGAATGTTGGAGTGGCTATATGAATATCAGACCAAATAGATATTAAAACAAACCAAAAAAATGTCACAAGAGAAAATGGGATCAAGTATAAGCATATATGCACCCAACAACAGAGCTTCCAAAAAACAAAAAGGAAAAAGTGATTTATTTGAAAGGAGAAACAGACACTTCAGGAATAATAGAAGGTTTCAAAACTCAAATATGAATAGTGAATAGAACAACTAGATAGAAAATCAAAAAAGAAAGAAAATATTTGAACACCAAGTATATTTGATATCTAGAAAACACATCCAACAACAAAATGCACATTCTTCTCAAGTGCACATGGAAAATTCTCTAGGACAGACAATATCATAGGCTATAAGGCAAACTAAAATAAATTTAAAAGCAGTGAGTTCATACAAAATATATTCTCAAATAATAACTGGATGAACTTAAAATCACTAACAGAGGCATTTTTGGAAACCCAAAAATATGTGGACAGTAAACAACATAATTCCAAAGCACTAATAAGTAACAAAGAAAACCACCTAAGAAATTAGAAAATACTTCAAGATGAATAAGAGGCATCCATATTGGTAAAGAAGTTAAAATGTCACTATTTGCAACATGGCACAACATGAGACTATACATAGAAAGTCTTAGACTCTACCAAAAAACTACTAGCAGCAATAAATGAATTCAGCAAAGTTGCAGGATACAAAATTAATACCCAGAAATCAGTAGCATTCTATATACTAATAAAAAAATAGTAGAAAGAGAAATTAAGAACACAACCTCATTTGCAATTGCACCAAAAAGAATAAAATACCTAGGAATAAACTCAAAGAGATGAAAGATCTGTACTTTGAAAACTATAAAACACTGATGAAAGAAATTGAAGATGAAACAAATGGAAAGATATTTCATGCTCATGGATTAGATGAAGAATGTTAAAATGTGCATACTACCCAAAGCAATCTACAGATTCAATGCAATCCCTATCAAAATACCAATAGTGGGGTTTTTTTGTTTTTTGGGTTTTTTTTTAACAAAAAGAGAACAAATTATCCTAAAATTGATATGGAACCACAAAAAATTTCAAGTAGTCAAGGAAATCTTGAGAAATAAAAACAAAATGGAGGAATCACAATCCCAGATTTCAAGTTATATACTACAAAGTTATAATAATCAAGGCACCTGGGTGACTCAGTCAGTGCCTGCCTTCAGCTCAAGTAATGATCCCAGAGTCCCAGAATTGAGTCCCACACTGGGCTCCCTGCTCAGCAGGGAGTCTGCTTCTCCCTCTGTCCCTCACCCCACTTATGTTCTTGTTTCTCTCTCTCAAATAAATAAATAAAATCTTAAAAAATAAAGCTGTAGCAATCAAAACAGTTTGGTACTGGCAAAAAAAAGAAATAGACACATATATCAATAGAACAGAATAGAGACCCCAGAAATGAAACCACACTTATATGATCAATTAATCTATTACAAAGGAGTCAAGAATATACAGTGGAGAAAAGACAGTCTCTTCAATAAATGGTGCTGGGAAAACTAAACAGCTGCATGTAAAAGAATGAAACTGGACCACTTTCTACTACCATACACAAAAATAAACTCATAATAGATTAAAGACCCAAATGTGAGCCCTGAAACCATAAAAATTCTAGGCACTAATTTCTCTAACATCAACTGTAGCAAAATTTTTCTAGGTATGTCTCCTAAAGCAAGGGAAACAAAAGCAAAAATAAACTATTGGGACTATATCAAAATAAAAAGCTTTTGCACAGTAAAGAAACCACCAACAAAACAAAAAGACAACCTAATGAATGGGAGAAGATATTTACAAATTCAAAAAGATATATATACCACTATATTTATTGCAGCATTATTTAAAATAGCCAAGATATGGAAGCAACCTAAGTGTCCATTAGTAGACAAATGGGTAAGGAAGAGGTGGTATGTATGTACACATACACACACACATACACAGATATGCTGAAATACTACAAAGTCATAATAAAGAATGAGATCGTGCCATTTGAGACAGCATGGTTGGACCTAGAGGGTATTATGCTAAATGAAATAAGTCAAACAGAAAGACAAATACCATATGATTTCCCTTATATGTGGAATCTAAAAAAATAAAACAAATGAATTAACAAACAAAAAGCAGAATCAGACTTATAAATACAGTGAACAAACTAATGGTTGCTAGAGGGAAGGGAGGTGGGGGATGGGCAAAATGGATGAAGGGGAGTGGGAAATATATAGGCTTCCAGTTATGGAATAAATTAGTCATAGGAATAAAAGGCATAGCATAAGGAATATGACAGATCATAGCTACACCTGGGCAAACATAGCATAATGTATAAACACGTGGAATCACTATGATGTACACCTGAAACTTATGTAACAGTGTATATCAACTATACTCAAGTAAAAAAAAAACTTTAAAAAAAATGTTTCAAGACAAATGAAAATAAAGGTACAAAACATACCAAAATTTATGAGATGGAGCTAAAGCAGTATTTGAGGGCAATTTATAGCTGTACATACCTATATTTTAAAAGAAGAAATATTTCAAATCAATAACTTCGCATTCCTCCTTTAGACATTGGAAAGAGAAAAGCAAACTAAACTCAAAGCAAGTGAAAGGAAGGAAGTAATACAGGGTAGAGCAGGAAATAATGAATAGAGAATAGTAGTCCAATGGAGAAAAATCAACAACAACCAAAAAAGTTGGCTCCCTGAAAAGATCAACAGAAGTGACAAATCTGTACCTGAACCTTTTTTTTTTTAAGATTTTATTTATTTATTTATTTATTTAAGAGAGAAGGAGTGAGAACATGAGCAAGGAGGAGTGGTAGAGGGAGAAGCAGACTCTCCACTCAGCAGGGAGCCTAATGCAGCACTCGATCCCAGGACCCAGGGATAATGACCTGAGCTAAAGGCAGATGCTTAACTGAGCCACCCAGGTGCCCCTGTAGCTGAACTTTAAAAAAAAAAAAAAAGTAAAAATAAATCTAACTAGCAAATAAATAGAAAAACTGAATAGATATGACAATTAGAGAAACTGAATTGGTAATCAAAAAGCTTCCAAAAAATTTCAAAAAGTCCTGAAAAATTCCACCAAGCATTTTTTAAGATTTTATTTAAATTCCAGTTAGTTATCATACTGTGTAATATTAGTTTCAGGTGTACAATATAGTGATTCAATGCTTCCATACATCACCAGGTGCTCATCACAGGAAATGCAGTCCTTAATCTCCATCATCTATTTAACCTGTCTCTCCCTACCCACCTATCCCCTGGTAACCATCAGTTTGTTCTCTACAGTTAAAAGTCTATTTCTTAGTTTGCTTCTCTTTTTTCCCCTTTGTTCTTTTGTTTTGCTTCTTAAATTCCACATATGAGTAAAATCATACATCAACCAAGCATTTAAAGAATTAATGTTAATTCTTTGCAAATGCTTCCAAAAGCTGGAAGAGGAAAGAACACTTCTCAACCTCTTCTACATGGCTAGTAATATACTAAGGTCAAGCCACACAAAGACCTCACAAGAAAATAAAACTATACAGGCCAGTATCTCTTATGAGTGTGAACACAAACAAATTCTCAACAAAACACTAGCAAATTGAATCTGGCAATATACAAAAGGATTATACATCATGAGTAACTGGGATCAATTTTCTCAGGAACAAGGTTGATTTAACATTTGAAAATCAATCAGTGTAACAATCAAATCATTAAAATAAAGGGCAAATGCAAAATGATCATCTCGACAGATGCAGATAAGGCATTTGATAAAATTCAACACCCTTAATGATGAAATATTCAAACACACTAGGTAGAAAAGTGAACTTCTTCAATCTCACAAAGGACATATGTGAAGAAAAACACATGTCACATCATAAGTAACTGTGAAAAATTGAATGCTTTCCCCCTAATATCAGGAAAAAGAGAAGGACGTCTGTTCTCATCACTTCAACATCGCACTGGAGATTTTAGCCAGTGCAATTAGGAGAGAAAAAGAAATATAAGGAATCTGGACTGAAAGAAAGAAGTAAAACTATGTTTTCATATGGCATTATCCTATATATAGTAATTTCTTAGGAATCCACTAAAAAACTCTCAAAACTAATGAATGAGTTCAGCAGATTTGCAAGATACATGGCAATATATAAAAGTCAACTGCCTTTCCACAGTAGCAATAAACAAATTAAAAATGATAAGAAAACAATTCTATTTACAATATCATAAGGAATAAAACACTTGGGAATAAATTTAACAAAAAAAGTACAAACCTATGTCTTGAAAACTATTAAACACTGCTGAAAGAAATTAAAGAAGACCTAAATAAATGGAAAGACTTCCCACTGTCATGAATCAGAAGACTTTATGTTGTTAATACGGCAATTCTGCTCAAATTGATCTACAGATTCAATGCAATTTCATCCACCAAAATCCTAGGTCCCTTTTTTTGTAGAAATAAAATCTAATTCTAAAATCCATATGGAAATACGAATAAAATAGCTAAAACAATATAGAAAAAGGATAAAGTTGGAAGACTCAGACTTCCCAATTTCAAATATACTGAATAAGACAGATATACAGACCAAGGAAATTCTCAGGGTTATTTTCAATTCCTTTTTGACAAGCATACCAAGATAACTCAATGGGGAAAGAATAGTATTTTCAAAAAAATGGTGATGCAAAAGAATGAAGTTAGAACTCCTCCTTACACCATATACAAAAATTAACTTTAAATGGATCTTAGACCTAAACATAAGAGCTGAAACTATAAAGCAGAAGAAAATATAGAAGTAAACTCTCATGATCTTAAATTTGGCAATGATCTCTTAGTTATGACACCAATAGCAACAAAAGGAAAAAAAAGATAAATGGAACATGTTTAAAATTTAAAACATATGTATTTCAAAGAAACCATCAAGAAAATAAAAAGACAACTTAAAAGTTTTTTCAAGTCACATATCCGAAAGGAACTTATAACTAGAATTTATAAATAAAATCAGTAATTTACAACTCAAATAATAAAAAGGGAAATAACCCTTTTTTTTTAATGGGTAAAGGATCTGAATAGACATTTTTCCAGGAAGATACACAAATGGCCTTTAGCACAGGAAAAGATGCTCAGCATCACTAGCCATCAGAGAAATGCAAATGAAAACCACAATGAGCTTACAACCCAACAATAAAAAGACAACCCAATTTTAAAATGAGCAGACTGTTGACACACTTTCAAAAAAAGATATACAAATAGCCAATAAGCACATGAAAAGATGCTCAACATCATTAGCCATCAGGGAAATGCAAATGAAAACCACAATGAGCTTACAACCCAACAACAAAAAGACAGCCCAATTTAAAAATGAACAGAGGGTTTGCACACACATTTCTCCGAAAAAGACATATAAATAACCAATGAGTACATGAAAAGGTGCTCAAGATCATTAGTCATCAGAGAAATGCAAATCAAAACCACAATGAGATACCACATCACACATATTAGAAGGGCTGTCATGAAAAAGAGAGATAATAGCGAGTGTCAGCAAGGATATGGAAAACTACAAATTCTTAAACACTGCTGGTGGTATTGGAAATGCTATGCTCACTGTGGAAAACAATCTGGCCATTCCTTAAAGAGTTAAACATACAGTTACCATATGACCCAGCAATTCTACTTCCAGGAATATACCCAAAAGGATGAAAGCCTACATCCTCACAAAAAAACTTATACACAAATTTTCATAGCAGCATTATTCATCATGGCCAAAGAGTAGAAGGAACCCAAATGTCCATCAACAAATAATTAAATGAAGTGTGGGATAGCCATACAATGGGATATGTTTAGGCAATGAAGAGAAATAAAGTACTGATACATACTGACTTTATGCTAAGTGACAGAAGCCAGTCCCAAAAGGGCATACATTATATGATACTATGTTCATGAAATGTCCAGAAAAGGCCAATCCATAGAGACGAAAAGTAGAGCCAGGGACTGAGAGGAAGTGGAACAGAAAATGCTGCTAATGAGTTTGGGGTTCCTTTTTAGAGAGATGAAGATGTTTTAAATTGACTGTGGTGATAGCTGCACAATTCTGTGAATATAAAAACCACTATGAATATAAAACCATTGAATTGTACACCTTAAATGAGTGAATTATATGGTACATGAATTACATGTCCGTAAAACTTTTATTTTTTCTAAACACCATTATAATGACAATAATGAAACAAAACAGAAAAAAAACAGAATTAGAAATGAAGTTTTTAAGAACTCTTTTTAAAGGCCTGCTAAAGAACACATATTTAGTGGAAACTCTAGAAGTTACATTTCATCCAAAGCTGTTTGGTAACAATAACTAAAGATGTACCACTCAGGGACGCCTGGATGGCTCAGTTGGTTAAGCCCCTGCCTTCTGCTCAGGTCATGATCCCAGGGTCCTGGAATGGAATCCTGAAAGTCCTGCAATGGGCTCCTTGCTCAGCGGGGAGCCTGTTTCTCCCTTTGTCTGCTACTGCCCCTGCTTGTGTGTTCTCTCTCTCTCTCTCTCAAATAAATAAATAAAATCTTTTAAACAAATAAAATCTTTTTAAAAATTAAGCCTTCTCAATTACTTACTTTTCATATTCATTCATGTATTTCTGCACTTTCACTGTTACCAGTGTTGTTTTCTTTTTTTTTTTTTAGATTTTATTTATTTATTTGAGAGAGAGGCAGTGAGAGAGCATGAGCAAGAGTGAGGAGAAGGTCAGAGGGAGAAGCAGACTCCCCGTGGAGCTGGGAGCCCGATGCGGGACTCGATCCCGGGTCTCCGGGATCATGACCTGAGCCGAAGGCAGTTGTCCAACCAACTGAGCCACCCAGGCATCCCGACCAGTGTTGTTTTCTTAAACTCTCTCATCCCCATTCATTCATGCATTTCAAAAGTAAAACCTAAACATTATTTAAAAAAAAAAAACTCATGTGCACCCAAATGTTTATAGCAGCTATGTCCACTCCAAACTATGGAAAGAACCTAGATGTCCATCAACAGATGAATGGATAAGGAAGATGTGGTATACATACAATGGAATATACAATATATATACATACAATGGAATACTATGCAGCCATCAAAAGAAATGAAATCTTGCCATTTGCAATGATGTGGATGGAACTAGAGGGTATTATGCTGAGCGAAATAAGTCAATCAGAGAAAGACAATTATCATATGATCTGTCTGATATGAGGAATTTGAGAGACAGAGTGGGGGTCATGAAGGTTAGGGAAGGAAAAAATGAAACAAGATGGGATCAGGAGGGAGACACACCATAAGAGACTCTTAATCTCACAAAACACACTGAGGGTTGCTGGGGGGAGGAGGGGTATGGAGAAGGTGGTTGGGTTGTGGACATTGGGGAGGGTGTGTGATATGGTGAGTGCTGTGAGATGTGAAAGCCTGACAATTCATAGACCTGTACCCCTGGGGCTAATAATACATTATATGTTAATAAAAATAATTAAAAATTCTAAAAATAAGTAAAAATTTAAAAAACTAGTGAAATCCAAATAAAGTAGAGTTAAGAGTACTACTGCACCTATGTTATTTTCTTAGTTTTGATCATTGTACTATGGTTTCATAAAGAGTTAACATTACAAAATGGTAAAAGGTATGGGCTCAAGGATATAGGGTATAAATAAAGGTATTGTTAAAGCATATAGGAATTTAGGTCATCACGGTGACCTAAATTATAAAATTAAGAATTTTAAAAAGATTATTTCTCATACATGATTTAAGACTGTATAATATTTTCACTCATTTCTCCATATCTATTCCCACTACTTTCAGAGCTTACCAAATAGATTTTTTAAAGGAAAGAAGGGGGGACGCCTGGGTGGCTCAATTGGTTAGGCGGCTGCCTTCGGCTCGGGTCATGATCCCAGTGTCCTGGGATCGAGTCCTACATCGGGCTCCTTGCCCGGCAGGGAGCCTGCTTCTCCTTCTGCCTCTGCCTGCCACTCTGTCTTCCTGTGCTCGCTCTCTCGCTCTCTCTCTTTCTGACAAATAAATAAATAAAATCTTAAAAAAAAAAAAAAATAGGGACGCCTGGGTGGCTCAGTTGGTTGGACGACTGCCTTCGGCTCAGGTCATGATCCCGGAGACCCGGGATCGAGTCCCGCATCAGGCTCCCAGCTCCACGGGGAGTCTGCTTCTCCCTCTGACCTTCTCCTCGCTCATGCTCTCTCACTGCCTCTCTCTCAAATAAATAAATAAAATCTTTTAAAAAAAATAAATAAATAAAAAAAAAAATAAAGGAAAGAAGGGTGGAAGAAAGAAAATTTGTGTTTTTCTAAGTTATTACTTAAAACCTTGTTTTGTTAAAAAAAATATGTAAGAAACTACAAATCAATTCTGGCAGATGTTCAATAAAGTGGCATGAATTTGAAGTCACGCATTTTTCTTTTTAGTTATATTACTCAAACTAATTACTTCACAAAACAACAAAAATGTGAAAACTTTTTTTAAGTAGTTGGCTTCATTTCCAAAATTTAAAAAAGTATATCCTTAAATGTATATGTCTAGATGTCATATTTTTATTTCATACTCAGTCATTCACTATACTAATGTAATTTACAAAAAATTATGTTTCTACCTTGGGGCCCATGAATTTTTTAGTGACCTGTTTTCTGAAATATGAATTCTTCCACCATTTACTCACCATGTAATCTGTGGAAAGTTCTTAGCCTTTCTACTTTTTTCCCAATTGTCAAAGGTAGGTAATGATAAAATCTACCTCACCAGTAGGTATGAGAATTAAATAAGAAAATGTGTATAAAAGCACTTTATGTACAAATGTGCCTTTTTTTAAAGATTTTATTTATTTATTTGAGAGTGAGAGAGTGAGAGAGAGCATGAGAGGGGAGAAGGTCAGAGGGAGAAGCAAACTTCCCATGGAGCTGGGAGCCCGATGTGGGACTCAATCCCGAGACTCCAGGATCATGACCTGAGCCGAAGGCAGTCGCTTAACCAACTGAGCCATCCAGGTGCCCCACAAATGTGACTTTTTATGAGATACTTGGTGTCGTGCTAGGAGACCCATCAGAAACATTTAGCAATAGTCAAGGGAGAGAGCCAAAGCGAACCTCAATTAAGGAAGAGAGCACACATTGACTCCAGATATACTTAGAAATTTGAATTCTTAGACTTTGAGTATGGATTGGGTGAAAAGAGAGGTTAAAATTAAATTAATTTGGAAAAACAATCAACAGGAAATTGTTTATTAATATGAGAGTAGTATTTTGATTATGAAAACCACTGTAAGTAAGACTTACAGCTCCAATTAGTAGGAAAGTATCTTTAGTACAAAGGGCAACATGGAGAACAAAAAAAAATGGTATATTCAGAACAAATAAGTATTTTAGCGCAGAAGAATGCGGTCACTATAGTCACGGCCATTTCATGGGTGCAGACTATGGAATCACACAGTATCTGAACCTCCTGCTCTAAACACACACTCTACCTCAAACCACTCATTGAAGCTAAAAATATGCTTCTATTGACATTCACACACAAATTTCTAAGAAGCAATACTTCCCTTACAGGAAGGAAATTCCAAGTAATGGCTAAAACACTGAACTCAGAGCTGCAGATCCAACTCCTAGGTGCCTTCACTTTCCCACCTAAAAAGAGGCACAACAAAATCTACCAGTACATGCCTCACTGACACTGCAGAGGCCTCCAGCCTAAATCACATCTTTTTAGAAGTTGAAAGGATCTAATAGTTCAGTCCTCTTATCGGCGAAGATAGAAAAGCAGGAAAGTATATAGCTGTAAAGAGATCAATCTCTGGTACTTACTAGCAAACAGTGTTCCCACTGTAATACATTAAATCCAGGCTCTCAGGGATGGACAGTACCAACAAGACAAAAATCTTCAGACATTTTGCCTAGAGACTGGAACAGAAAGATCATTTTCTTCATCAAAAATCGAAAGACCTGGGGCGCCTGGGTGGCTCATTGGATTAAAGCCTCTGCCTTCGGCTCAGGTCATGATCCCAGGGTCCTGGGATCGAGCCCTGCATCGGGCTCTCTGCTCAGCAGGGAGCCTGCTTCCTCCTCTCTCTCTCTGTCTGCCTCTCTGCCTACTTGTGATCTCTGTCTGTCAAATAAATAAATAAAATCTTAAAAAAAAATCGAAAGACTCGGGGGCCCTGGGTGGCTCAGTGGGTTAAGCCTCTGCCTTCGGCTCAGGTCATGGTCTCAGAGTCGTGGGATCGAGCCCCGCATCAGGTTCTCTGCTCAGCAGGGTGCCTGCTTCCACCTCTCTCTCTACCTGCCTTTCTGCCCACTTGTGAACTCTCTCTATCAAATAAATAAATAAAATCTTAAAAAAAAAAAAAGACTCAAAGTCCCAACCCATACATCATCCACACATCTCCATTTCAACCTTGACAAAGCACAAGTCAGAAGCCAAACCACAACAAACTGGAACCCCAGAAAGAGGGAAGAAAAAGAGAAATTGAGAGGACAAGAGAAAAAAGATCAGAAAGTCCATATCAAACAGGCAGCTCAAGGGAAAATGAAACAAACCAATTTGTGCCATTCTCCAGCTGTTAGTGAACGCTTCACTACCTATTATGAATTTCTTTCTGTGAATAAATTAAACTTTTTGTACTTCTAAACATTTAGAACTTAGAGGTATTAAAGCTACAGAATATAACATTCTATAGTGCACTTTAAAACCAATATCTAACTCTTTGCACAATCAGAAGTAAGCAATTCCTGCTATGGACAAGGAACTGAGGAACAGCTAGGTTAACTAAATACTGTAAGATGTTACAATCACTTAGTAGCTAAGTCAGGCTGAGACCTCAAATCAAGTGACCTTGAGCCCACCGCCTCTACCATATTACTGCATTCAACTGTCTTCCTTAACGATTCATTAGCAGGTCTTGGGACGCCTGGGTGGCTCAGTTGGTTAAGAGACTGCTTTCAGCTCAGGTCATGATCCTGGAGTCCCGGCAGGAAGTCTGCTTCTCCCTTTGATCCTCCCTCTTCTCATGATCTCTCTCTCAAATAAATAAGTAAAATATTTTTTTTTAAAAAGGATTCATTACAGGTCTGGATTCTTAACTATCGTCTATTTGGTAAGCCAGTAAGGAGCTCCCTACAGGTCTCCTGCATTTCTACGGTGTTATATAAAATGTTATGCTTTTCAAGATGCTTCAACATATGCTATTACATTTAGCTCTCAACAGTAATTCTATACGTACCAATACTACCTCCATTTTACAGATTATGAAGGAAGGATTCAGATGACACATGAGCTTGTCAAAATCATAGAGAGCAAATGGTACAACTAGAACTAGAGCTCACCAACTCTGACCCTAAATCTTCTGTTCTTTTTTTTTTTTAAGATTTTTACTTATTTATTTGTCAGAGAGAGAGGGAGAGAGAGCGAGCGAGCACAGGCAGACAGAGTGGCAGACAGAGGCAGAGGGAGAAGCAGGCTCCCCGCCGAGCAAAGAGCCCGATGTGGGACTCGATCCCAGGATGCTGGGATCATGACCTGAGCGGAAGGCAGCCACTTAACCGACTGAGCCACCCAGGCATCCCTCTTCTGTTCTTTTTGCTGCCATCTAGCCTCTGTACATTTCTCTAATTCCAATACCCAGCATCTTTCCTCTTCAGATGATCACTAGAGAGCAAAACTTTTAAAGAGGTGAGGTGATTTGTCACCTCTACACCTGCAGTTAATAAGTCATCAGTCCCGATGCGGATGGTTTGTTCAAAGCAGTTCAAGTGAGCTGCACACAAACAAATGCACTTAACCAAGAAAAACTATTTTACCAGTGTGAAAAATGTAAACCAGACGTTTTTCAGAAAATTAGAAAAATCCACTCATTGGGAGCCCACCAAATTAAAAAGTAGACAAAATTACAAATTTCCAAAATGTTTAGCATACCAATTACAATATTTTTTTATCCAGCGATTAAATACCATCTAAATCATTTTGAGCTAACTCCCACAGTGAAATGCCCAAAATATCACCCCGCCTGACTGTCCTCTGAAGTTTAAATAGTGTAAGACTGGGAGAAAATGGAATGGATGGTTAGGGAATCGTGATATTTTAAGAGGTGGACTAAGAAATAATAAAAATTGGAATTTTTTTTTACTTCTTTCCATGTTGTTCTTCAAGAATATTTCTGTATTATAGCTTTCTGGGATGCATCAGCAAGAAGCAAAAACAAATCTAAGTCAGTTTCTTTTTTATATTTTTTTATTTTAACTCCAGTATAGTTAACATACAATGTTATATTAGTTTCAGATGCACAAGGTAGTGATTCAATTATTCTATGTAACATTACTCAGTAGTCATCATGGTAAGTATACTCTCAATCGCCTTCACCTACTTCACCCATCCCCCCCACCTCCCCCTGATAAGCTTTATTTTACACGAGTACCCGAAGTTAAAGTTTTTTTTTTCAACAAGAACTTTTTTTACTTGAAGCATACTTAGAATACATGGTTCTCAAAGATTCATATAAAACATCCCATCCAAGAAAAACAGAATACACATTTTCTTTACGTACACACAGAAGAAACCCCTGATCAAATCACATAAAAAGAGACATAACAAATATAAATTTAAGAAGACTAAAAGTCAATGTTTCTAACTTCTGAGACAAAATAACATGCATATCCCCTAAGATCTGCATATAATCAATCCTACATTTGAAAAACCTCCTCTGAACACAGCCTCCCCATTGTATTTCAGCAAGTTGCTCGAGACCACCCCAAACCTTAGTCAGGAGTAGGCTACAGCTAGTACGATTTAAGTAAGCCATACCTAGAAGCAACAAAACAGATGAACTCTTAGAGGGCTTTTCCTATCCTGTGATTTTACCTATTTCATTTAATTTCACCTCCCATCAACAAATGATGTCTCAACGACCCAAACTATGAACTTTGAATGCAATTACTTTTGATGGAAGAATCTTTCTACATCAGTACTCTAAGTTATCCAATACGATTCTTCCTGAACCCTCCATATGCATGGAATTGCTAGAATAAGCCAAATAAAAACATGATATAATCTGATGAAAATGATTATTTTAGTGTTACTTAATCATGACAAAAGTTAGACAAAAAAAAAAAGTTAGACAGAGTATATATATAACCAATGGTGGTGCATAATGAGAAACCATCAGCACATAAAGAAAAACTTACCTTTCTCGTGTCTATGGCAGTGCATTTGCTTTATCCAAATGGATTATCAAGTCCTTAAGATTCAAGTTTTAAACAGTGAAGAATAAACAGTGAAAACATATCATTTTAACCTGCTCAATATTGCTATTGAATGTGTCAAGAGATAACTGCTCTGTTCCTCTCATCCTGGTTCCTTCTTTGGTAATTAGGTTAATAACAACACTAACAGTAGAGAAGGTTTATATCGAGATCATTAAAGCTTAGTCCACAACCAATTTTTACCGCAGACAATGCCATGAAAAGATCAATTAAATCTACAGAAAGTCCATTGTTACTAATAGATTTCCCTATGAAGTGGGAAGATCGCACCTACATCCCACCGTTCTTCACATAGCACTGCGGCACGTTCAAAGACTGGCAGATTATATTTCCCAGAGACGGCTGCAATATCTCCCATCCCATATGACCTTCTGGTAGTACCTTGCCACTTCCTGATCTCTGAATCTGGGTGGGCTTGTGACATGATGAGAAGCAATAAAATGCTACAGAAGGGTTAGAGCGTGACTTCCACGACTACATCACCAAACATACAGGTAATGGTGCCTTTGCCTGGCTCACTGGAACACTTGAGCGAGCAGAGCCTGGAGCCCCCATGCAAACATTCCAGGTGGAGAAGCTTGAGATTACAAGGGAGAGATGCCTGGCAGCCCCAAGCTGCTCCGGCCCCCACTGTCCCTGCTTTACTACAATTGCTTGAGAAACCTCAAGCCAGAACCACCCAGCTAAGCCCTTCCCAATTTCCTGACCCATGGAAACTATGAGAGTTAATAAAATAGTTGTTCCTGCTTTAAGTCATTAAGTTTGAGGGTGACTTACTACACAGTAATAGTTAGCAGAACAGAAATCTGGGCTTGCAACTGGCCAAGAAGGAAACTGGCACACACTGTGAAAGGATACCTTTCCCAGGATCCCAGCTGCAGTCTTGACCCTCTTCTGGGGTGACAGTCCCTCAACCTCCCTTACCTATCAGGAGAGGAATTATGATTTACTAACACAAGTGTGAGCTTTATTAAAAATCCGAAATTCTTTTCTCCAGTGACTATGACCCCAAGTCCAGTATTTAATACTTGTGCACTTGTTTATCCTCAGCCTATAAAGGGAAACACTAATTCCAACATTTGACTAAAATCACATTTGACTTTACTAAAAGGTATTGTTTTTTACAGACTTCATTCCTCCTAATATTTTAGATTTTTTTTCATGCCAAAAATGCAGGTGTCTACTCCTCTTTGAACTCGTAGTAAAAGACAGAAAATTAAACTTTCTTCTCAAAAATTAATGTGGAAACTATTTCTCAGTTACCACCAAAGAGGGTTATAGTGCCTGACGGCAAGTAAGAGGGACAGTAATAGGTAAAAAGAATGTGGTTCAGAACTAAGACTTAACTGACCTAAATCTTATTTCCTCAAAGATGCCTACTGCCCTTTAGGGACCCCTTTAAACTCCTCCTTTATAGTGCTACCCTTTGACAGGTATATTTCTTAATCTTCCAACAGTGATGCTTATCCCCCTCTCCTTAAAGATCTCCAGAGGAAGAAGAACCATTGTTGAGTATCTAGAGCATACTAGGCATGTGCCAGAAAGGGGAACAGAGCCAGAATTATCTCCCAAGTGCTTGCCTACACCTGATCTTACGTAGATAAAAATGCCAGGGTGCAGAATGTACACATGATCTACCCCGCAGTCCAATCTCTTCGGGAAGAGGCTAACTTAGAATTTAAGCTCTCATTAACTTTCCACAAAATTCTCTATGATTCAAAAGGTAGAGGGCACCTGGGTGGCTCAGTTGGTTGAGTGACTGTCTTCAGCTCAGGTCATGATCCTGGAGTCATGGGATCGAGTCCAGCACTGGGTTCCCTGCTCAGCAGGGGGTCTGCTTCTCCCTCTGACCTTCCCGCTCTCACGCTCACTCGCTCTCATTCCCTCTCTCTCAAATAAATAAATAAAATCTTAAAGGTAATTCAAGACAGTCTGCATCTTCCTTCTTATGGTATATAATTACAGTATGAATCAAACACAAGATCTTTGACTGGTCAATCTTTCCCACAAAACAGCTTAAAAAAATATATGTTACTTAGTTTCCAAAATGAAACAGTAAATAAAGACTCCTAAAGCTGTGAAAACTCTCAAAGGGGCACCAGGTCTAATGTGCTACCCTTTGACAGGTATATTTCTTAATCTTCCAACAGTGATGCTTATCCCCCTCTCCTTAAAGATCTCCAGAGGAAGGAGAACCATTGTTGAGTATCTAGTACATACCAGGCATGTGCCAGAAAGGGGAACAGAGCCAGCATTATCTCCCAAATGCTTGCCTACACATTATCTCATTTAATCTGAGGACATCTTTCAGGACATGCTTTAGTATTCTCATTTTTACAAATTTAAAAAAAAATGAGGTTCAGAGATATTAACGTGTGACTAGGATTCCTGTCTCAAAGCCCAGTTATCTTTCCACACCACAATGCCAGAAGAAAAGGCATGACCTGTTTCTTCAGGCACTGCACTGTTCAACACCCAAATGGTCAGAAAGCTTCATTCAGCTAACTAAAATCTCTTCTTTGATGTGAGCTCACGTTTTCCTATTCATTATTCTATGAACAATGAAAATAACTATTCCACATTCTCCCCTCAAACACAGATAAAAACAGAAGTCAATTCATTTCTTTACCCTATTTACAGTAAACAAATCCAGTCCCTATGGGATTTCATTGAGAAAACAAAACAAAACAAAACAAAACAAAAAACACTACTTTATATCCCTGGGATAATTTTGGCCATTCTTTTTTCAGGATCTTCCCTGATTATAAACTTTTTCAAAGCAGATGACTCAAAATAAACACAAATCTCTAAAAAGTAACCATTTACTAAGATAGAAAAAAAAAGGGAGGGGAAAGATCTTTCCATTATGATTCAAAGCACAAAAAGATTAGAAAGAAACTAGTTTAAATACTTTTTAATCTTTACCTCAGACTGTACATTTTTTCAAATATTTTTACCATATTTTTTCAAACAATCACAATCCAAAAATTCTCTTATTCACATTTTCTGAGAATGAGATGTTTACATGAAGTGATCTACCCAATTGGAAAGATTCTCTTTTTATTTTTATGTCTCTTAAAGAACTTTAGAAAGAAACTCAAATGTCATAAAGTTTGCTATATTTTATCAACCTCTTATTATCAAATATTAGCTGAATCCTTCCTGGAACAAAGGGAGATTCCAAATTCATGTAGCAAACACTCAGTGAGTACCAACTATGCATAAGATCTGCATTATACTCTAGGATACAAAAGTGTCCTTGCAACACTTTCCCTGAATTATGCCCCTATATTCTAAAGACAGAGATAGACACACCATTAACAGCATAATGAAAATTATATAGGGACATAGAGAAAGAAGTGGCAAGTTTTGCCTTAAAAAGGCTAAGAAAGTAACTAAAGGATGAACAAAAGTCCTGGATATCTAGGGACACCATTGGCATTTTGGAGGAAGAATTTTAGATTCATGAGCCCATCCCAAATATTAAGGATGTTTACCCATCCCAATCCCAAGCACTAAAATGTTAATAACAACCCAAATACCTCACATGTCATTTTAAAACTCCCCTGGGGTAGGAGTGAGGACTACTACCCCAAATGGAAACCATTGTTAGAGCACAGGATACCTCAAGCTCAGAACCAACAGAGTGAAGAGACCCATCATCCTACTTCTCAGTTACGGACATAACAGGGGAAATGGAGTTAGAGAAAGGTGAATGGCTAAATGAATAAGAAGATGTGTTTAAAAGATTACAAGAAAATATGGTCAAGGAGTTTGTGGTGTGGAAGACGCAGTCAGAGAATACAACCCAAAATACAATCTTCATACAGAAAATAGAATATAAAACGTGAACATATAAATTGGTTTATCAAACTGTCACTGAGTAAACATAACTCTAGAACAGCCCCTGAGTAAGACTATAGTGTGGTTTCACCTATAATTCATGTGATGCTTCTACCATCACTTAACAACTCTACAACCACCATTTTAAAATGATGTCTTCTCTACTTCACAGAGGAAGAAACTTAATGCAGACAACATTTCTAATGGTACGCTGAATGACAGACTAGGACGAACATTCAAACCCAGATTTCTAATTCCTGACGCCATGCAATGAAGGTGTTAAACAGGTCATTAATGAGACGTTAAAACTGTTCAAGGTAATGACAGGAACTGGACTGGACACGACAACTGTGAGAGTCAAGTTCCTGAATGGCAGAAGAGAGACAAGACCAGGATGACTGAAGCTGGAAGCGTGGGAAACAGAGTTTGTGCAGAGATTTTGGAAGTGGAGTGAGTGTTGGCCTACATTGTAGCACCACAGACTAGAAGGAGGGTGGACAGCAAGAAGACTGGGACACCACCCTTAGCTTGAAGTTTATAGAAGGTGTAATAGCAAGAATGAGCATCCTCCAATTGAGAGGAATTTGGAAAAAAAAAAAAAAAGTGACTGGGGAGCCTGCGTGGCTCAGTGGGTTAAAGCCTCTGCCTTCGGCTCAGGTCATGATTCCAGGGTCCTGGGATCGAGCCCCACATCGGGCTCTCTGCTCAGCAGGGAGCCTGCTTCCTCTTCTCTCTCTGCCTGCCTCTCTGCCTACTTGTGGTCTCTGTCTGTCAAATAAATAAATAAAATCTTTTAAAAAAAAAGTGACCATTACCCATACGTAATACAAATAATATTTCAATACAATTATCCCAATCTATAATCCCTTTTTATACTGGTATTAAATGTCTCTCTTGTCCTACAACATTTAAACAAACTGTTCATATTTACTTCAGTCTTTCCTCCTGGTTTAAAAAAAAAAGCTTATTTTTTTTAACATTTTTTGGGGATGTTTCCAACTTGTTGACATTTCTCTGGCATTTCTGTTGTTTACAAATCAACTCAGTATTATAATTCCAGGAGTACCAGTACTATATATAGATAAACTATAATAATCTTCTTGCTCTGCAATGTGAAACAAGAGTGGATAGAGCTCAAAATGGCATTGACAATATCAAAACAATCAACATAAATAAATAATTCAGTTGAGTAAAATGTTAAATAAAAATAATGTATTCAAATTCAGATTGTATCTACTAGACAGTTTAGAAAGTTGGTAACAATAATAGCCTCTATAACAAGAACCACTGACCATTAAGAATCCTCACTTCCAAACAGACTAGGTGCTTAGACTTCCTCACCCCAAAAAGGGTAATACACATGCACCCTCACTCCTCAGTCTAGGTAATCCCAACATACAGTTTTTTAGATGAGATAATCTTAGACTGATGGTCGAAAAGAAATGTCAAGGGAAAATGAGATTATGAATAAGAGAAAATATACAAACCATAGATTATAAGCAGACTATTCAGCCTGTTTCTTTTTTGACTCTTTCATGGAATGAAGCAAAAAAAAATCATATCTTGGGGTCCCTGGGTGGCTCAGTCAGTCAAGCATCTGACTCTTGATTTGGACTCAGGTCATGATCTCAGCATTGTGAGATGGAGCCTATTTAAGATTCTCTCTTGGGGGGCACCTGGGTGGCTCAGTCGGTTAAGCTTCTGCCTTCAGCTCATGATCCCAAGGGCCCGGGATCGAGTCCCACATCAGGCTCCCAAGGAACCTGCTTCTCCTTCTGTCTACCTCCATCTCTCTCTCCCTTTCTCTGAAAAATAACTAAATAAAATCTTTAAAAAAAAGAAAAAAACAAAAAAGATTATCTCTCTTCTTCCCCCTCTGCCCTCCCCCCTCTAAAAAATAAAATTAATTAATTAATCACATCTTATCTAAACCTCCTGTTGTTCTTTCCCACTGCAATTTATGGATAAGTTCAAATTGAAGGACATCCCTATTACTACTCTCTTTCAAAGTTTAAAGCAAATATTTGGTTTTTATCCTATGAAAACTAAAGTATCATTAAACATACATTTATTAAGTTTTTGGAAAAGTTTTCTAGAAAAAAGAACAGGTATGTTTTTAAAAGCATCTGAGTTACAGAAAAGGGAACAGTGATAGAGAATAAATTCAACATATTAAACTATAGGAAACTGCACGACTTCTCATACTATAAAGAAATTTTTAGCAAACATTAGATATTTCAGAATAAAACATAATCCTTCCAAAACAAAATGCTTTCTCTGAAAGAAAACACTTATCTCAAATAAATGAGTCCTTTCCTCCCCAAAGAACTATAGTTCATTTCTTGAAAAACTGGGATTGTGTGAGTGTATATGCATGCATGTGTGTGAAATCACTTATTTGAAATCTGTTTTAGAGGAATTTGAGAATTTTTGCATTCTTTCGTTAATTTCACAGATGACTCTGTCTTTCTTTGTGTTTAGTTCCATTTAGGGGTCAAATGTGAGAAAAACAAACCAAAACTACATTGTCAAATACATTCTATGGAATAACAGCTAAAATATCAAATAAGCTTCAATAATAAATATCAGTAGTATTAATGTGAGTCACTCTATGAGGGGCCTAGGTGGCTCAGCCAGTTAAGCTTCCAACTCTTGATTTAAGCTCAGGTCATGATCTCAGGGTCATGATCTCAAAGTCATGAGATCAAGCCCAGGGTTGTTCAGCTCCATGCTCAGCAAGGCATTTACTTGAGACTCTCTCTCTTTCCCTCTCCCTCTACCCCTTCCTCCACTCACAGTCTCTTGAGCTCTCTAAAATAAATAAATAACACTTCAAAAATTAAGTGATAGTGGCGCATGGGTGGCTCAGTCAATTTAAGCATCTGCCTTCAGCTTGGGTCATGATCCCAGCATCCTGGGATCCAAGCCCTGCAGTGGGCTCCCTGCTCAGCGGGGAATCTGCTTCTCCCTCCCACTGCTCTTATGCTCTTGCTCCCTCTTTCTCTCTCTCTCCCTCTCAGATAAATAAAATCTTTAAAAAATTTTTAAATAAATGAATAAATAAATAAATCCAATTGTACTTAAACTAATTAAAGGAAATTTGATAGTAAGTCAACCAACAAATCAGCTACACACAAGGGAAAAAAAGAGGATGACTTCTTTTCTTTAAATTTATTGGCAGTGTCACTGAACTGACTTAGGATCTAGTTGTTTTAATGCATGTAAATGTATGTCTACATCTGGTCAACCAATATTTGAGTGCCCACTATGTTCCACGCATTGTCATAGATTCGGGCAGTAAAGTAACATGACCCTGACCTCACAGAGCTTATATTTTAAAGGTGAAAACAGTAAATGATAAACTGATAAGAATGAAATACAATTTCACACATGATGGGAAGTGCTATGAAGAAAAATAAAGGAGGATAAGGCATTGGAAAGTAATTGGAAATCTTAGGGGAATGGGTGGACAAGCTAAAAGGGTTGTTGCCCTTTCAGGATTGAAATCTACTTCATAGGACATTAATTCAAGTATTCCATTTACTGAGCACATGTTCTTATTTAGGCACAAAATAGGTGTAATCTTAATGACAACCATGACAAACAGGTATGGTACTGCCACTTTACAGATGAAGAAATAGAGGTTCATAATAGCTTGTCTAAAGTTACTTAGGTAAGAAAGAGCAGAGCCTACATTCAAACTCTCTGTGACTCCCAAGCCCATGCTCTTTGCCCTGTGACACACAACTGCTCTGATATGGATCAAAATGGCATCACTGTTTCCAAACTACAGTTCCTTACCACAGTTACAACATTCATTAGCTTTCATAAGTTTTCATAAATCAAATCCTTCTGATACACTATATTTCTGAGAGATGTTAGGAAATGAGAGGAATGATAAGTCTTAATTCTAAAAATTCAGTACTTTGAGAATTATTATTTATACCTTCTGTAGTAATAATATTTGAAAATTCTTACTAACATTTGCTGTGTCTCAAAAAACATCTTCCATTTTCTGGATGCTATCCCAAAACATTTATTATAATAAAACTACGGATTGGGGAAAACTTATGTGGTAAGCTGAATGGCAGAGGCCATGAAAAGATGAAAAGAGCCAAAGACTGAGATGCACACATGAGGTATAGCTCCTCCCTTCTCCTTCCTTGCCCACACAGTATTAAGGAAAGATAGGTTATTTGACCAAATCCTGAGAATCCAGATGAAAAATCTCTAAGAGGAAAGAAGCACAATGAGAGGGAAAACAAAAACAAAAATTCTGAGAAAAATTAACAAAAATATCATTATAGGAGGGGTGCCTGGGTGGCTCAGCTGGTTAAGCACTGGACTTGGTGGGTTTCAGCTCAGGTCATGATCTCAGGGTTGTGATATCAAGCCCAGTGGCAGACTCCACACTCAACCCAAAGTCTGCTTGAGATTCTTTCCCCATCCTTCTCCCTCTCCTTCTGCTCCTCCCTCCTCATGCCTCCCCCAAACCCCAGCTTGTGCTCTCACACTCTGTCCCTCTCTCAAATAAATAAAATCTTCAAAAACAATAATAATAACCTTTTTTTCTGGCTTTTTTTTTCTTTTCAACGTAACAGAATTCATTGTTTTTGTACCACACCCAGTGCTCCATGCAATGCGTGCCCTCCATAATAATAATAACCTTAAAGGAGAAAGTCTAAGGTCCAGAACCAAGGCAAAAAGTGCCACCAGGATCCTTGTCCATACATATGGGAGTTCCATTCACCCTTAGCTGGCTGAAGCTGACTTAGCACAGTGCACTTGTTGGGGTCTAAGAAAAACAGCAACACTAAACCCCAGTAAAGGTTGCAGTCCTGCAAGACTCGGCCTCATCCCACACCTGTTCTTCACCCTCAACCCATTCCTCAAGCAGCTCCAAGTTGGGGAAATGACTGTTGAAGTCCAGATCTTCAGTGCTATGGAACTTGACTTGGCTTAGGTCTGGTAATAGAGATAGAATAAGTGAGTAAAAGTACTAAAGTATAAATACTAACTAAACTTTGACTAAGTAAAACTACTCATCAGCAAAAATTGGGAAGTGATGAAAGGGAGATAGAGGGAAGAAATGTAAGAGTGATAATTAACTACTCATAGCACGAAATCAACACATAATGTTTAAAATTGAACATGAAGGTAGTTAACAAAGCATGAAATCGCTCCAGCGTCATTTTAAAGATTTTCATCATCTCTTGTCTCAACCTTGAAAGGATCTGTTATGAACAATTATTTCTGTAAAGAAACATTTAGCTAAATTTGAGCAATGCCTTCCATTTCACTTCAGTTTATTGTTCCCCTGTTAAATTCAACTAAATGTAATACTTATTTGCTTTAAATTAACAAGAATATTATAATCAAGATATATTATGATCTTGTTATGAAATTATTTCCCGTCATCATGGCCTGTGACTATGTCCACTTATAAAGCATAAACAGATGTCTGGGGGCGCCTGGGTGGCTCAGTGGGTTAAACCTCTGCCTTCAGCTCAGGTCATGATCTCAGGGTCCTGGGATCGAGCCCCGCATCGGGCTCTCTGCTCGGCGGGGAGCCTGCTCCCCGCTCTCCCTCTGCCTGCCTCTCTGCCTTACTTGTGATCTCTCTCTGTCAAACAAATAAGTAAAAATTAAAAAAAAAAAAAACAGATGTCTGGAATGATGCTCACCAAATATTACTACTAGTAACTTCTGAGTGGTAAAATTAGGATAATTTGTTGTTTTCTTATCCATTACTTCCTGCATTGCTTAACTTCTTTTTTTAAATTTTTATTTAAATTCCAGTTAGTTAACATACAGTGTATTATTAGTTTCAGGTGTACAGTATGTTGATCCAACACTTACATACGACACCAAGGGCTCATCACAAGCAACCTCCTTAATCTCCACTACCTATTCAACACACCCCTCCCTCCCACCTCCCTTCTGGTAACCACCATTTTGTACTCCACAGTTAAGTGTCTGTTTCTAGAATTGGCTCGCTCGCTCTCTTTTTTCCCCTTTGTTCATTTCTTTAGTTTCTTAAATTCCACATATGAATGACATCATATGGTACTCCTCTAACTTTTTTCACTTAGCATTTACTCTCTAGCTCCATCCATGTTATTGCAAATAGCAAGATTCTATCCCTTTTTATGACAGAGTAATATTCCACTATAAATATAGTGTAATGTGTATGTGTATATATATACACACACACCACCTCTTCTTTACCTCTTCATCCATCGATGAACACTTGGGCTGTTTCCATAGTTTGGCTATTGTAGATAATGTTGCTATAAATGTTGGCATCTATGCATCTCTTTGAGGTAGTCCTTTTGTGTTCTTTGGGTTAATACCTAATAGTGCAATTGCTGGATGGTAGGGTAGTTCTATTTCTAAATTCTTGAGGAAACTCCCTACTGTTTTCCAGAGTGACTGCACCAGTTTGCAATCTCACCAACAGTGCAAGAGGTTTCATCTTCCTCCACATCCTCGACGATATTTGTTGTTCCTTGCGTTTTTCATTTTAACCTTTCTGACAGGTGTGAGGTGATGTCTCATTGTAGTTTTGATTTGCATTTCCCTGATGATCAGTGATGGTGAGACTCTTTCCATGTGTCTGTTGGCCGTCTGGATGTCTTCTTTGGAAAAAATTCTATTCATGTCTTCTGCCCACTTCTTAACTGGATTACTTGGTTTTGGGGGGTGCTGAGTTTTATAGGTTCTTTGTAGATTTTGGATACTAACCCTTTTTGGATATGTCGTTTACAAAAATCTTCTCCCACTCCAAAGGTTGCCTTTTAGTTTTGTTGGGTTGTTTCCATCACTGTGCAGAACCTTTTATCTTGATGTAGGCTCAACAGTTTATTTCCCTTGCCTCCGAAGACATACCTAAAATGAAGCTGCTATGGCTGATGTCAAAGAGGTAACTGCCTGTGTTCTCTTTTAGGATTTTTATGGTTTCAGGCCTCACGTTTAAGGCTTTGATTCATTTTGAATTTATTTTTGTGTGTGGTGTAAGAAAGTGGTCCAGTTTCATTCTTTTGCATGTGGCTATCCAGTTTTCCCAACACTAATTGTTGAAGACATGGTCTTTTTTCCATTGGATATTCTTTCCTGTTTTGTCCAAGATTAATTGACCATATAATTGTGGGTTCATTTCTAGGATTTCTATTCTGTTCCATTGATCTACGTGTCTGTTTTTGGGCCAGCACCATCCTGTTTTGATAACTAGAGCTTTGTAATACAGGCTGAAGTCTGGAATTGTGATGCCTTGAGCTTTGCTTTTCTTTTTCAAGGTTGCTTTGGCTATTCGGGGTCTTTTGTGACTCCATACAAATTTTAGGATTGTTTGTTCTAGCTTTGTAGAAAATGCTGTTGATTTTTTCATAGGGATTGCATAAAATATGTAGATTGCTTTGGGTAGTATACACATTTTAACAATATTTGTTCTTCTGATCCACAAGCATGGAATGCCCTTCCATTTCTTTGAGTCATCTTGAATTTCCTTCATCAGTATTCTATAGTTTTCAGAGTACGGGTCTTTCACCTCTTTGGTTAGATTTATCCCTAGGTATCTTACTGTTTTTGATGTAGTTGTAAATAGGATTGATACCTTAATTTCTCTTTGTGCTGCTTTATTATTGGTGTATAGAAATGCAGATTCTGTATCCTGCAAATTTACTGAATTCATTTATCAAATTTTGGGGGGAGCCTTTTGGGTTTTCTAGGTATAGTATCATGTCATCCTGCAAACAGTGGAAGTTTTAGTTCTTCCTTGCCAATCTGGATGCCTTTTCTTTTTGTTGCCTGATTGCTGTGCCAGTGCTATGTTAAGTAACAGGGTTGAAAGTGGGCATCCCTGTCTTTCTCCTGACTGTAGAGGAAAAGCTCAGTTTTTCCCCTTTGAGGATGATATTAGCTGAACGTTTTTCATATACGGCCTTTATTATGTTAAGGTATGTTCCCTCTAAAACAACTTTGATGAGGGTATTTAGTATGAATGGATGTTGTACATTGTCAACTGTTTTTTTCTGCGTCTATTGAATTGATCATGGCGAATGATTCTTTTAACGTATTGTTGGATTCAATTTGCTAGTATTTTATTGAGTATTTTGGCATCCCTGTTCATCAGGGATACTGGCCTGTAGTTCTCTTTTTTTTAGTGCAGTCTTTATCTGGTTTTGGTATCAGGGTAATGCTGGCCTCACATAATGAGCTTGGAAATTTTCCTTCCTTTTCTTTTTTTTTTAGAATAGTCCGAGAAGAATAAATACTAACTCTTCTTTCTTTCCTTATTGGTTTTTTTGTTTTTTGTTTGTTTTTTGGTTTTTGGTTTGTTTTTTTTTTAGTGAGAGAACTTGTAAGTAGAGGAAGGGAGGGGGAGAGGGAGAAAGAGAATCTTAAGCAGGGTCCACACTCAGTGAAGAGCCTGACAACGGGGCTCAATCTCACAAGACTAGATCATGATCTGAGCTAAAATCAAGAGTTGGACACTTAGCCAACTAAGCTACCAGGCACCCCACTAACTCTACTTTAAATGTTTGGTAGAATTTGTCTGTGAAACTATCTGGGTTTTTGTTTGTTTGTAGTGTTCTGATAATACTCAATTTCTTTGCTGTTTATCAGTCTGTTCAAGTTTTCTGTTTCTTCCTGTTTCAGTTTTGGTAGTTTATGTTTCCAGAAGTTTGTCCTTTTCTTCAAGGTTGCCTAATTTGTTGGCATATAGTTTTTCATAATATTCTCTTATAATTATTTGTATTTCTGCAGTATTCATTGTTATTTCTCCTTTTGCATTTGTGATTTTATTTATTTGGGTCCTTTTCTTTTTGATAAGTCTAGTTAGAGGTTTATCAATTTTATTGATTTTTCAATGCTGCTGGTTTAATTGATCTGTTCTGTTTTTTTTTATTTAATTTTATTTTTTTCAGTGGTCCAAGATTCATTGTTTATGCACCATACCCATGCTCCATGAAATACATGCCCTCCTTAATACCCACCATCAGGCTCACCTAGCCCCTCACCTCTCTCCCCTCCAAAACCCTCAGTTTGTTTCTCAGACTCCAAAGTCTCTTATGGTTCATCTCCCCCCTCCAATTTCCCCCAATTCACTTTTCCTTCCCTGCTTCTAATGTGCTCCATGTTATTCCTTATGCTCCACAAGTAAGTGAAACCATATGAAAATTGACTCTCTCTGCTTGACTTATTTCACTCAGCATAATCTCTTCCAGTCCTATCCATGTTGATACAAAAGTTGGGTATTCATCCTTTCTGATGGAGGCATAATACTCCATTGTATATATAGACCATATCTTCTTTATCCATTCATCTGTTGAAGGGCATCTTGGCTCTTTCCACAGTTTGGCGACTGTGGCCATTGCTGCTATGAACATTGGGGTACATATGGCCCTTCTTTTCACTACATCTGTATCGACATCAGCCACATCAATCTCTCTCAAGGCATGTCTCCAAAGGCAAAGGAAACAAAAGCGAAAATGAACTTTTGGGACTTCATCAAGATCAAAAGCTTCTGCACAGCAAAGGAAATAGTCAACAAAACAAGAGGCAACCCACAGAATGGGAGAAGATATTCGTAAATGACACTACAGACAAAGGGCTGATATCCAAGATCTATAAAGAACTCCTCGAACTCAACACACACAAAACAGATAATCATGTCAAAAAATGGGCAGAAGACATGAACAGACACTTCTCCAAAGAGGACATACAAATATGGCTAACAGGCACATGAAAAAATGTTCATCATCATTAGCCATCAGGGAGATTCAAATCAAAACCATATTGAGATACCACCTTACACCAGTTAGAATAGCCAAAATCAATAAGACAGGAAACAACAAGTAGGATGAGGATGTGGAGAAAGGGGAACCCTCTTACAGTGTTGGTGGGAATGCAAGTTGGTACAGCCACTTTGGAAAACAGTGTGCTCTTTTTTTTGTCTTAAAGATTTTATTTATTTATTTGTTTGAGAGAGAAAGCATATGAGAGAGCACAAGGAGGGGGAGTAGCAGAGGGAGAGGGAGAAGTAGGGAGCCTGATTCAGGGCTCAATCCCAGGACCCTTTCCGTATGGAAAGGCATATGCTTAACCAACTCAGCCACCCAGGCACCCCTATTCTTTTTTTTTTTTTCAGTTTCCTTATCATTTATTTATGCTCTAATTTTTATTACTTCCTTCCTCTTGCTGGCTTTAGGTTTCACTCGTTCTTTTTCTACTCCTTTTGGTATAAGGTTTGGTTGAATTTGAGTGATTTTTCTTGCTTCTTGAGGTAGGCCTGTATTTCTATATAATTCCTTCTTAAGACCACTTTTGCTGCATCCCAAAGGTTTTGGATCATTGTGTTTTCAGTTTCATTTGTTTCCATGTATTTTTAATTTCTTCTTCATTTCCCTAGTTGATCCATTCATTGTTTAGTAACATGTTATTTAACCTCCATGTTTTTGTGGTCTTTCCAGATTTTTTTCTCATGGTTGACTTCTAGTTTCATAGCACTGAGGTCAGAAGAGACCCACAGTATGACTTCAATCTTTTTGTATTTGTTGAGGACTGTTTTGTGACATAATATGTGATATATTCTGGAGAACACCTGTGTATCCGTGAAAAGAATGTATGTTCTGTTGTTTTATGATGGAATGTTCTCAATAAATCTGTTATGTCCATCTGGTCCAGTGTGTCATTCAAACCCACTGTTTCCTTGTTTATATTGTTTAGATGATCTAGACACTGGTGTAAGTGGGGTGTTAAAGTCCCCTAGTATTATTGTGTTATCATCAATTAGTTCCTTTATGCTTGTAATTAATTGTTTTATATACTTGGGTGCTCCCATGTTGGGTGTATAAATATTTACAATTGTTATATCTTCTTGTCAGATTGTTCCCTTTATGATCATATAATTCCCTTCTTCGTCTCATTTTACAGTTTTTGTTTTAAAGACTAGTTTGTCTGATATAAGCATTGCTACTCTGGCTTTCTTTTGATATCCATTTTCGTGATAAATGTTTCTTCATTCCCTTACTGCCAATCTGCAGGTATCTTTAGATCTAAAATGAGTCTCTTATAGGTAGCATAAAGATAGGTCTTTTTTTTTAAGATTTTTTATTTATTTGACAGACAGAAATCACAAGTAGGCAGAGAGGCAGGCAGAGAGAGAGGAGGAAGCAGGCTCCCTGCTGAGCAGAGAGCCTGATGTGGGGCTCGATCCCAGGACCCTGGGATCATGACCTGAGCCGAAGGCAGAGGCTTTAACCCACTGAGCCACCCAGGTGCCCCTAGGTCTTGTTTTTTAAATCCATTCTGACACCCAATGTCTTTCGATTGGACCACTTAAACCATTTACATTCAAAGTAATTATTGACAGATATGCATTTATTGTCATTTTATTCCTTGCTTTTTCATTGTTTCTGGAGATTTTCTCTAATCCTTTCTTGTCTTTGCCACATTTGAACTCTCTTTTGCACTCAGAGAGTCCCCTTTAATATTTCTTGAAGAGCTGTTTTAGTGGTCACAAACTAACCTTTTATAATGAGTATTTACTATTTATAAAACCAATTACTTTAATTTAAAGTAAAATATAAATAAAACTTACAAGTTACTTCACCATTAACTCTGACTAACCAATGATCAGCTATGTTTAAGCAGTGTCACCTTAGAACGGTACATGAATTAAGGGCAAGTTGATTATTTAATATGGACTATTTAACTTCTTTTTTTTTAAGATTTTGTTTATTTATTCAACAGAGATCACAAGTAGGCAGAGTGGCAGGCAGAGAGAAAGAGAGGAAGCAGGCTCCCCGCTGAGCAGAGAACCAGATGCGGGGCTTGATCCCAGGACCCTGAGATCATGACCTGAGCCAATGGCAGAAGTTCAACCCACTGAGCCACCCAGGCGCCCCTAACTTCTTTTATTAATATATTAATATTCATAATTAATGAATAAGGTTAAGATCGAGGAAACATATTATTCTGACATGAGTCATAAAATAAGAAAATATACTTGATGAACCTAAGAACTCACAATCCTTGTAATAGTTAATGAGTACAAACTAATGCACTAGGTGCCAGTGTTATAAAAATAATATGTCGAGAAGCATACATTTTAACCAATGATCAAATACAGTAGAATTTTTAAAAAGGAAAGTATGTGTTTACATGTGTGGGTTTAAGAGGAGCCATATCTCTAGTTATAAGCATACTTTGTTTTAATGCAATTAGCTTTATTGCACTTCACAGATATTGTATTTTTTTATAAATTGAAGGTTTGTGGCAACCCTACATCAAGGAAGTCTGTCCGCACCATTTTTCCAATAGTATTTGCGATGTCTCTGTGTCACATTTTGGTAATTCTCACAATATTCCAAAAGTTCTCATTATCTGTTTGTTCTGGTGATCTGTGATCAGTGATCTCTAAGGCTACTACTAGAGCGTGGAGATGTGATTGAATTCCTGCAATCTCATGATAAAACTTTATACAGACACGGAGTTGCTTCTGATGCGTGAGCAAAAAAGTGGAATCTACTCCTCCTGATGACAATGCTGTGAAGACTGCTGAAATGACTAAAATAGTTTTAGAATATGACAGAAACTTAGCTGATAAAACAATGGCATTGTTTAAGAGGACTGACTCTCAAACTATGAACTCTGGTAAAATGCTATCAAGCAGCATCACTTGCTGAGAAAGAGTTCATGAAAGAAAGAGTAATCAATGCAGCAAACTCTGTTGTCTTAGTTTAAGAAACTGTCAATGGGGAAAACTATACCCATATAGTCAATACATCATTGTTCATCAATTGATGAGTATAACTTTCTTAATTGTTTAATGACTTATTACTTAGAATACATATTACATATTTATCAGTCATTTACTTTCCACAATCTCATACTCATTGATTTCCTTCCCAATCCCCTCTCCAAATTCCCTATGCATTAAAAAAAATGAGATAGCTAGACAGATAGATAGATAACTGGTTAGCACTGAGCCATGCATATGAAAAAATAATTACTTTATTTGAAGCAGAAGATCATAATATATAGATCTTAATATGTCATTAACTTCTGTTAGAGACTATCAAAGAATATCTGCTATCTCCTTTAATGCAAAGGGGTTTTCAATAGTAACACCTCTCATAGTGTTTCTAAGAGTTATCCACAAACCATCTCCATCAGAAACATTTGAGGCCATCATTAAATATGCATTACTGATTTAGGTTAAAGCCCACAAGGGTGGAGCTGAGAAATCTGCAGATATATCAAGCCCTGGCTGATTATTTTGTGTAGCATCTTGCATTATACACAACTGTGTGCTTTTATGTCTTATAAAAGATATTTTATTTGCATATTACCGTATCTTGAAGAGAAAGCATGTATCATTTCCAGATCCACTTCACTAAAACACAGTGAAGCTATATATGTTCAAGATCAATTAGCACAATGCCAGGTATGCATTTATTCATTCATTCAACATGATTTACCAAGTGCTGACTAAGTTCCAGACTGGTCTAGGCATAGAGATACAGCAGTGACCAAGCAAAGGCTCTTATGAGGCAAATATTCTCCTGGGGAGAAGTTTAGACAGCCAGTAAACATTACACAAGAGTAATTAGATAGAGCCACACCCCCAGGCTCTTAATTGAGTGCTTTCTCACTCCACCAAATGGTTAGTTCACTAACTGTAATGCATCACATCATGTAGCATGCATAAGCCAGATGCAAATACAATAAAAATCAGGATTCATTCTGCAGGCAGTATGGAGAGTGGATCGAGGCATCAGAGTAGAGCCAACCTGAGTTCAAAGTCTGCCTTCAGTACTTTATATACCAAGGCTGCAACCTGGACAAGTTATCTAAGCTTTTAAGATTTAGTTACAGAATTTATCAATACCTATTAATACCAATTTATCAATAGCCCTGGAAGGATCAATGTGAGGATCCAGCATGGGTCTAGCAGAATGTAGGCCTGTGTTCTCTCTTTCCCCACAATCAAATGTGAATCTCATCTGACTATACCACTGCATACCTAACCTAAAAGGCTATATTTTAGATTTACTGGAAATCAACTGTCACTAGTTTGCTTAAATTCATCATAAAGACTGCTTTCACAAATTTGATCATATATTATATACTTAGATGATGCCCTTCTGGGATAAAAATGGCAACATTATCCTATTATAAAAAAAACATGCATTTTGAGAGTTTTTTTAATCAAAATACTCGTCTATACTGTGGGACTATCACTCATTTTCTAGGCAGAATATGTTAGATCATCAGGGGCGCCTGGCTGGCTCAGAGGGTTGAGCCTCTGCCTTCGGGTCATGATCTCAGGGTCCCGGGATCGAGCCCCGCATCGGGCTCTCTGCTCATTGGGAAGCCTGCTTTCCCCCTTTCTCTCTGCCTGCCTCTCTGCCTACTTGTGATCTCTCTCTCTCTCTGTGTCAAATAAATAAATAAAATCTTTAAAAATATATATATATTAGATCATCGCTAAAAAAATGTGTATGTATACTAATCCATCATCTCTTATCGAAATATTGAGTAATATAACAAGTCCCTAAACAGTAAGTCCAGCTCCCCCATCCTACCTCTCCAACCTAATTTTCTCCCTTCTTTGCCAGCTCACAACAACCCAGTGACACTGTCATTCCTTGGTTCTTCAAATCTACCAGACTCCCCAGCAGTTAAACACCATGCATGGTGAGGTCTTCTGGTCACCAACCTAATGCCTAACTGGGTCCCAACTTAAACATCTGGTTCTCAGAGAAGCCCTCTCTGACCCTCCATCCTGGCGAGGTCAGGCTGCACCATACAGGGTGATATGGTGAAGCCTCGGGATAACGATAAATGATGGAGAAGCCTAGGTTCCCATCAGTCATCTAACAAAATGGAGTTATGCTACAGCACAAATACACAGCTGTGCAGGTTGATAAAATTTCACAAGCAGCACGATATAACTGACAATAATGCACCTGTGATGTTAGCCAGGGCTTTCAGAAGTGACCCCTCCTCTCCCATGAGGCAGAATGCATTGCTGATAACAGGGAGTTCTATTTTTTTTTTTTTTACATATAATGTATCATTTTCCCCTGGGGTACAGGTCTATGAATCGTCATTCTTAAACAATTCACAGCACTCACCACAGCGCGTACCCTCCCCAGTGTACATCACTCAGCGACCCTACCCCTCCTCCCACGCCCAGCAGCCTTCAGTTTGTTTCCTGAGATTAAGAGTCTCTTATGGTTTGTCTAACAGGGAGCTCTGTTAAGGGCAACTCCCCACATGGCCCAGTTCTCATTTCTGCTTTTATCCCCGATTGTCAGACTGCATTTTGCAGAGAACTTTGGAAGTATGTTAATGGTCTGAGGCACACTGTGACATATGTTAATAGTATATCGAGCCCTTTTTCAGAGTTCTTTTTATTTGTGTCTAATGTTTATTTTCTGTTAATGTTTGTTTTCTCCCCTTAAGGATTGTGCCTACCCCGCTGCCCGCTGTAGTGCCTGCCAGTTCCCAGCATACAGGAGTATGTGTAATGAGCAGTCACTGGATCGATGATTTAAGGCGTAAGAGTATGTCCATGTGAAAGAAACATGGTGTATGGATTCAGTTTACTTAATACATGTAAAGTCTATAAAATAGCGCCGGGCGCCTAGTGGTTCATTGTCAACACTCAGTCAACGCTCTCATCATCTACCGAGTAGCACGACTGACGGACGAGAGAAGGCCTGTGAGTGACTGACCAACGGCAAGGCTGACCATGCGCTGTGTGGCTAACCCCGTCAGAGCAGAGCTTAACGCGGTAAAGGAACCACAGTAACCCTTCACAACGGGGTTTCCGAGTTAATTCATTTTAACATGTGAATGTGCAACTTTAACAGCCCAAGATCTTTTCACATATTCATGGCTGAGCTCAGCACTTTCAACAATCCTGTCTTCCACACATAGACACTTCTGTGGGATAGAGCAAAGAGAGAGATCCACGCTCCGTTCTCTCAGCGGATGGAAAGAACGCTGAGGCCCTGAAATATTTTAAGGAAAGGTCATACATTTTTTCCTAGACTTAGGAAAATGAAACAGGCAATGAAAGTACAAAAATACCTATATCTCAAGTCATTGAAATCCCACCAACTGCTTTAAAATTAACAAAAAGAAGTAAAACTCGAGGTCACTCTGCCTCCGATCATCCCAGAACTGCAACTGTGCTTCCTAAAGAAATCACTGATGCAAGCGATTCAGGGAAGGAACACCTAAGTGGAAAAAGTTTTTACACCTACCAGCCCAAGCTGTTTTGGAAACGGATGCCTTTCATTATTTTTATTTATTAGGCTCTTACACCTTCCTTTAACTTTCATGCCATTCTTACCGTTTTCTCAAAGAGCTCATTTTCTAAGAGTCTTCCATCTAAGATAATACGTTTTAGCCATCCATATACTTTCTAGGAAATTTCTAACCTATTATCAAAAAAGAGGGATTGCTATAAAATCAAATAATTCCCCCTCTGTCAGAACCTAATATAGGTAACAATCAGACACAACTCCACCCAAGGCCTTAAGTAACAAATTTTAACATACATAACCACTTATTAATATTGCAGAGGGAAAAAGAGACCCTCCACTGAGTACATATGCCACATGAAGGTACTGTAACAGAAATGGGCATCTGCCATCTGGTCTAATCAACTATTCAACTTCACAGAAAGAATATTCATAAGTCACACCCAGGGCCTATACCAAGCTTGAGTAATTAAATACAAATGCAAAATTATAATACAAAAACAGATCAAGTGTTCATCAATTGGCCTGTTGCTTCTTGCTAAAAAAAAACTATTATTTTCCAGAGCTACCCTATAACCCAGCAATGGCATACTGGGTATTTACCCTAAAGATACAAATGTAGTGATCCGAAGGGGCCCGTGCACCCAAATGGTTTCAGCAGCAATGTCCACAATAGCCAAACTATGGAAAGAGCCTAGATGTCCGTCAATAGATGAATGGATAAAGAAGATGTGGTATATATATATACAACAGAATACTATGCAGCCACCAAAAAAATGAAATCTTGCCATATGCAATGAAGTGAATGGAACTAGAGGGTATTATGCTAAGTGAAATAAGTCAATCAGAGAAAGAAAATTATCATATGATCTCTCTGATATGAGGAATTTGAGAGGCAGGGCAGGAGGTCATGGGGGGGAAGGGACGGAAAAATGAAACAAGACGGGACCGGGGAGGGAGACAAACCCAAACCATAAGAGACTCTTAATCTGAGGAAACAAACTGAAGGCTGCTGGGGGTGGGGGGAGGGATAGGGTGGCTGGGTGATGGACATTGGGGAGGGTATGTGCTATGGTGAGTGCTGTCAATTGTGTAAGACTGATGATTCACAGACCTGTACCCCTGAAACAAATTGTGCATATATGTTAATAAAAAAAATTGTTATTCTTCCATGGAGCCACATTGACATTTAACCTCAAGTACATTTGTAATAAACACTTCCATTTTCAATAAGAATTCACTTTGCCTAGTTTCTTTCTAAAATCAACTCAAATTTAAGCTTATAGGTTAGTGAATAAGAAAATCCCTTTGGAATAAACGGGGGAAATTTACGAATATTCTAAAGAATGATACCTACCTCAGGCCCTGTGATATGCATCAGACCAGAAACAGCAGAGGCAACAGCATCATAACCAGCTCGCTGAGACAGTGGGCCTGTCTGGCCATACCCTAAAATGCCAAGAATGGACACAGTCAGCAGCATCGTGCAAGGAGAGCAAGAGTGCAATGACGTGTTTGTAGCCAGAAATCTTGAGCAATTTATTACTATGAGATCAATGGTACCCCTTGCAAAGGAAGCAATAAAAATTATTCATGATCTTATACCCCCAAACATTGCAAACTGGTACTTGAGGGCCAGATCCCACTGCATGAATGCTCTGTCTGGCCTGAAGAGGGTCCTGAAATGTTTTCATTTAGTTTCTAACATTTTAAAAAAGCAGGAGATAGCACATAAAATGCAAATTTCTTGAAAAAAATCAGAAAATAGTTCAAAACTAGGCCCACACAACAATCAATTAGAGTTAATAACAGCTCTTCCCTTTATACAGGGAAACAAATTCTCCAATTTGCCATTCCTCAGCGACTCTTACTCCCTAATGCCTGAGCCTGATTCACTTATTTAATCTTGCCTCCCAGCTCCATTCATATATGCTACTCTTGTTCTATACAAAACAATAACAAAGTAAAATAAAATAGTGTTTCTCTGGATTCTGTTTATATTTTTCATATATATGTGTGTGTGTGTGTATACATATATATATATAAATGATGACTAAAACTTATTTCTAAAGATTATATTTATTTACTTGACAGAAAGAGAGAGAGAGAAAGAGAGAGAGAGCATGAGCAGGGGATGGAGGGAGGAGCAAGGAGAGAGGAGAATCAGGCTCCCCGCTGAGCAGGGAGCCCAATGCAGAACTAGATCCCAGGACCCTGGGCTCATGACCTGAGCTGAAGGCAGATACTGAATCAACTGAGCCACCCAGGTGCCCCAGCTAAATTTTTGATCATAAACAATATGATTACATAACCTAACAGTGCTTTTTAAGATTACAAAAAGAAAGTGAAGGTATTACTTTTTCTTTTCTCTTTCCTTTTCCTTTTTTTTTTTTTTTTTTTGGCCATCAGCAAAAATCAAGAGAACACAATAGTTTCTCCTGCTCTCCTCCAGTCCTGGCACTTACTGTTGAATGAAAAAGGTTATTTCAGGTGCTACATGAATCTGTTTCCATATCCTATGTTATCAACCAGAGAGAGGACACATGAAACAGCCATCAGCTATTAGCTGAAATGTCCTGCATACCTCACTTTAGAAAGATCAAAAAGAGGTACCTCGGGGCCTTTGCTTGCTTCTCCAGGCACCTGGAATGCTCTCCCTCCATTTCACGCCATATATCCACACACATCACACTCTCTCACATCCTCCAAATCTGCACTCAAACATCTCCTTACCAGAAAGACCTTCCCCAGAGAACTCTTGTAAAAGAGCACTCTCACTTCTCACTTTGAATCCCCCTTACATTTGTCTCTGTAGCACTTACTATAAGATATATAGTATAGCTATGTGTTTATTGATTTATTCTCTGCCTCCTCTCCTACCAAAATCTGTGCTCTGGAACTTTTTTCTATTTGATTCACTGCTGCAGTCACAGCATCTAGAGAAGAATTTAATAACACTCACTGAAAAAAAGGAATGAATGAATGAATGAATACTTGTCACATAAAATAATTTTTAAAAAACAATCTATAACAACTAAATTAATAAAAAAAACTAAAGAAGTTTTTTTGTTTTGTTTTGTTTTGTTTTTTACCCAAATGGCAATATAGGAGCTTTTTGAATTTTCCCACTCCCACAGACACGACAAATGTATAGCGCAACGTGGGGCAATTCCCTCTGAGGGAAATCCAGAACTATTGTTTGACTCCTACACATTGGTGATAGAGAAAATACCCACATCTAAACGGGTGTTTAAACCCCATTCCAGGCATAATCCCATATATTCAGGAGGGAACCCCCAACTCATAGCTTCTCCTCAAGGAGTGAAGGGTTTGGGCCACATATGTAGGGCCCCAACTTTAAAGGCTCCCACCTGGAGAGCAGGCCCCCGAAGTACCAAGCTGTAAGACCCAGCAGAGCTTACATTCATGAGTCACTTCGGGCCATAACAAACAGAAAAAGAAGCTGTTGACAGGCACAGGAGCACTAACCACAGATATCTTTCCAGGGATCAGCACAGAGGGATTAGGCAAAACCATCCATCTCCCAGTCTTTCCCTGCAAAGGGTCTCACTGGATACTTTACAAGCTGCTACCTGAGGACTTGGACTGTAATTAACATATAGATATATGATGCTCACTGCAATCCCTCCTGGAATCCAAAAGAGCTAGTGGGTCACACTCACGCTCACTCCAATATGAGGTAAGCAGTGTCTCTCTGGAAAGAGCTTCTACACATGTCTGGGACATCAGCCTTTGCACCTACTGCCCAAGGGATGGGCCCCCAGATCACCTGGCTCTGACAGCCAATGGGTTTTTGCAGACACAGGGCTATACCAGACAAAGAAGCAGTTTTTAAACGGGCTCAGGAGCAAACTCCATGGCTATACATCCCAGCTCAGTGCAGAAGGAGGAGGTACAAACACCTCTCACCAGGTGTTTCACCTTTCTCCCCAGAAGGGTCTGACTGCATACTTTCCCAGCTGTTGTCTGAGGTCCAGCCTCTAATCAATATGCATCTAGGTGCCAACTGCTATCATCCCCCTGGGGACACAGATGGATCTTGGCACACTCCCAACCACTAGGAGCCACAAAGAACAAAGGCAATCAGGTTCCCTGGTGCTCAGACCAGACTGACTGATGAGAGTCATCTCCTACACAAGACCAGGGGGAGCCAGGTGGTGGGTATTGCGGAGGGCACGCATTGCATGGAGCACTGGGTGTGTTGTAAAACTATGAATTCTGTTACGCTGAAAAGAAATGAAATTTTAAAAAATAATTAATAGATAAAATTTTTAAAAATTTTTAAAAATAAAAAAAAAAGACTGAGAACGGGTGGCTGTTTTAACTAATCTATAGAAACCAACCTAGAGAATCAAAGAAAGTAAAGAAACAGGAATATGTTCCAAACAAGAGAAAAAGGTAAATTTCCAGAAACTGATCTGACAGAAATAGAAATAAGTTATTTATCTGATAGAGAGCTCAAAATAACATAAAGATGCTCACCAAGATCATAAGAGTGATTTATGAACAAAGTGACAACTTCAACAGAGAGAATATCAAAAAGTGCTACAGAAATGACAGAGCTGAAGAATAAAATTACTAAAGTGAAAAATCTGATGGAGACACTCAACCACAGATTAGATCAACTAGAAGAAAAGAACAGCAAGTTAGAATATAGGCAATGGAATACATCTAATCAGAGGAGCAAAGAGGAAAAAGAGTGAAGATAGCTTAAGGGACTTATGGGACATCATCAAAAAGAAAAATATTCACATTAAAGAGATCCTAGAAGAAGGAGAGAGAAGAAGAGGCAAAAGTGAATTTAAAGAAATGCCTCAAAACTGTCCTTATCTGAAAGAAAAAACAAGATGTCCAGATTCGGGTAGCCCAAGAAGTACCAAATAAGATGAATCTAAAGAGATTCATATGCAGACACATTATCATTAAATTGTCAAAGGTGTCAAAGAAAGCCAGCAAAAGAAAAGCAACTTGTTGCATACAAGAAAATTGTCATAAGTCTATCAGTGGATTTTACAAAAACCATGTAGGCCAGAAGGGAATGAATAAAATATTCAAAGAACTGAAATAAAAAATGTTGCCAGCCAAAGACACTCTATCTAAGAGTTATCCTTCCAAATCAAAGAAAAGATAAAGAATTTTCCAGATGAACAAAAGCTGGAGGACTTCATCACCACTAGACCAGCCTTACAAGATATGTTAAAAGGAGTTCTTCAGGATGAAATGAAAGAGTGCTAATTAGCTACATTAAAATATGTCAAGGTATAAAACTCACCAGAAAAGGTAAGTATATAGTTAAAATCAGAATACTCTAATGTTGTACTTCTATAACTGTAATATAAAAGTTAAAAGACAAAAAAAAAGTTAAAAGACCAAAGTATTAAGAATTCCCATAATCACAGTAATTTCCTAATGGATACATTAAAAAATGTAAATTATGAAATCAAAACCCTAAAATGTCAGGGGAGAATGTAAAAATTCAGAAGTTTTCCATACAACCCAAGTTAGGTTGTTATCAGCTTAAAATAGACTGTTATACGGGCACTTGGGTGGCATAGTCAGTTGAGCGTCCAACTCTTGGTTTCAGCTCATGTTGTTATCTCAGACTCATGAGATCAAGCCCCACAGCAGGCTCCATGCTCAGCGATAGTCTGCTTAGGACTCTCTCTCCCTTTCTCTCTGCTCCTGTGTGCTCTCTCTCAAAAATAAATAAATAAATACATACATACATAAATACATAAATATTTTTTGTAAAAGTAAAATAGACTATTATAACTGTAAGGTGTGTTACATAAGCCTCGTGATAGTACAAAGCAAAAACCTATAGCAGACACTCAAAAGAGAAAGAGATCTAAGCATAGCACCACAGAAAATTATCAAATCACAAAAAAAAACAAAAGAGGAAGAAAGAAACAGCAGTTACAAAACAACCAGAAAACAAAACAAAATGACACATTAAGGTCCACACTTATCAATAATTACTTTAATGCAAATGCACTAAATTCTTCAATCAATCAACAGATTTCTTTTTAAAAAGACCCAACTACATGCTTTTTTAAGCTTTAAGTACAGAGACTGAAAATGAAGGGATAGAGAAAATATTCTATGCAAATGTACCAAAAGAAAGCAGGGGTAGGTATACTTATATGAAGTAAAATAGACTTTCAGCCAAAGACTCCAATAAGAGACAAAGAAGGGCATTACATAATGATAAAAAAGGCAATCCAATGAGAAGATATAACATTTGTAAATACTTATGAACCTAACATAGAAGCAACTAAATATTTAAAGCAAATATTATCAGACATGAAAGGAGAAATAGATAGCAATACAGTAACAGTATGGTTGACTACCCTACTCTCAACAATGGATATATAATAAAGAAAGAAAATCAATAAGAAATCATTACACTTAAACTACACATTAAACCAGATAGATTTAACAGACATTCATAAAACAGTCCATCCAACAGCAGCAAAATACACATTTTGCTCAAGCATACACCTGAAACCTTCTCCAGGATAGATTGTATGTTATGCTACAAAACTAGTCTTAATTAATTTAAGAAGATTAAAACCTTCTCAAGCACTTTTTCTGATCATGGAGGTATTAAACTAGAAATCAATTATAAGAAGAAAGTTGGAAAATTCACAAATACATGGAGATTAAAAAACATGCTCCTGGAAAAAAAAAATGGGTCAAAGAGGAAAATCAAGAGATAAACCAAAAAAATATCTTGAGACAAATGAAAATGAAAATACAACTTAACAAAACAGTAAAAGCCATTCTAAGAGGGCAGTATACAGTGAAAAATACCTACATTGAGAAAAAAGAAAGATCTCAAACAACCTAATTTTACACTTCAAGGAACTAGAAAAAAGGATAACAACTAAGGCCAAAGTTAGCAGATGGAAGGAAATAACAAAAATCAGAACAGGTAAATATGAAAAACTAAGAAAATTTTTAGCCAGATAATTAAGAAAAAAGAGACAAAACTCAAGTAAGAAAAATCAGAAATGAAAGACAAGTTACAACTGATCCCACAGAAATACAAAGGATATAAAAGACTATTATGAAAATTATACAACAACAAACCAGACAACCTATAAAAAATGTATAAATTCCTACATATCACCTACCAGGAATGATTCATGAAGAAATATAAAATCTGAACCAACCAATTACTAAAAAGGAGATTGTATCAATAATCAAAAACAACCTAAAATACAGAAGTCCAAGACCAAATGGCTTCACTGGTGAATTCTACTATAAATATACAAAGAAGAATTAATATTAACCCTTCTCAAATACTTCCCAAAAATAGAAGAGGAGGGAATGCTACTAAACTCATTTTACAAGGCCAGCATTATCCTGAAACCAAAACCAACTAGAACACTACACTACAAGAAAAGAAAATTACAGGTCAATAACCCCAATGATACAAAAGTCCTTAGCAAAAATTAGCAAACCAAATTCAATAGAACATTGTTTTTAAAGATTTTATTTATTTATTTGACAGACCACAAGTCGGCAGAGAGGCAGGCAAAGAGAGGAGGAAGCAGGCTCCCCACTGAGCAGAGAGCCTGACACAGGGCTCGATCCCAGAACCCCGGGATCATGACCCAAGCTGAGACACCCAGGCGACCCTCAATAGAACATTTTTAAATACACCATGACCAAGTGGGATTTATTCCAGGAATGAAAGGATGGTTCAACATCCACAAATCAATCAATGTGATATATCACATCAATAAAGTGAAGGATAAAAATCATATGACCATCTCAATAGATACAGATAAAGCATCTGACAAAACTCAACATCCATTTCTAATAAAAACTCTGAACAAATTGAGTATAGAGGGAATGTAGCACAACATAATAAAGGCCATATATGCCAAACCCAGAGCTAACACCATATGGTGTTTAATGTAACACCATTTCACCAAATGGTGAAAAGCCAAAAGTTTTTCCTCTAAAATCAGGAACGAAACAATAGTACCTACTCTCACACCACTTGTATTCAACATAGTATTGGAAGACCTACCCAAAGCAATTAAGCAAGGAAAAAAAAGAAAATGCACTCAGATCAGAAAGGAAGAAGTAAAACTGTTTTTGAATGACGTGATCTTACACAGAGAAAACCCTAAGGACTCCATCAAAAAAACTGTGAGACAAATTTAGTAAAATTCCAGGATACTAAATCAATATACAAAAATCTGTTGCATCTGAGGTGCCTCAGGGGTTCAGTTGGTAGAGTCTCCAACTCTTGGTTTTGCTCAGATCATGATCTTCAGGTTGTGGTCAAGCCCCATTTTGGGGCTTTGTGCTCAGGGGGAAGTCTGCCTAAGATTTTCTCTTTCCCTCTGCCCCTCCCCCATTCATGCTCTCTTTCGTTCTCTCCCTCTCTCACTCAAATAAATACATAAATTCTTTAAAAATCTGTTGCATTTCTATATACCAACAACAAATCATATGGAAGAGAAATGAAGAAAGCAATCCCATTTACAGTAGTACCAAAAATAATAAAATACTGGGGGACTTGAATGGCTCAGATAGTTAAGCATTTGCCTTCAGCTCAGGTCATGATCTCCAGGTCCTGGGATTGAGCCTCACATCAGCCTCCCAGTTCAGCAGGGAGTCTGTTTCTCCCTCTCCCTCTCCCCCTACTTGTGCTCTCTCTGTCTCTCAAATGAATAAATAAAATCTTTAAAAAATACATGTGTAATATATTAACCAAAAAGATAAAAGATCTATACACTGAAGATTATAAATAGACACTGATGGAAGAAACTGAAGACACATTAAATGGAAAGATAACCCATAAATGGAAAGATAACCCATGCTCTTGGACTAGAAGAATTAACACTAAAACATCAACACTACCCAAAGCCATCTACAGATTCAACATAATTTCTATCAAAATCCCAATGGCACTTTTTATGGAATTAGAAAAATAATCCTAAAATTTATATGAAACCACAAAAGAACCCAAATAGCCAAAGCTACTGTAAGGAAAAGAATAAAGCTGGAGACATCACACTTCCTGATTTCGAAATATATTACAAAGCTACAGCAATCAAAATAGTATGTGGTACTGGCATAAAAACAGACAAATGGACCGATGGAACAGAATACAGAGCCCAAAATAAACCCATGCATATATGGTCAACTAATCTTTGTCAAGAGTACCAAAAACACAGAATGGTAATGGACAGTCTTGTCCAATAAATGGTGCTGGAAAAAACAGATATTCACATGCAAAAAAAATGAATTAGACCCCTATCTTACACTATACACAAAAATCAACTCAAAATGGTTTAAAGACTTAAATATAATATCTGAAATCATAAAATTTCTAAAAGAAAACATAAAGATAAAGCTCCTTCACACTGACCTTGGCAATAATTTTTGGATATGACACCAAAACCATAGACAAAAATAGACAAATGGAATTATATTAAACTAAAAAGACTTCTGTGAAGTAAAGGGAACAGTCAGAAATGAAAAGGCAACCTACAGAATGGGAGAAAGTATTTGCAAACCATGTTTCTGATAAAGGGTTAATATCCAAAATTTATATAAAACTCATACAACCAAGTAGCACCAAAAAATCAAATAATCTGATTTAAAAATGGGCAAACAGAACCTGAATAAATATTTTTCCAAAGAAGACATAACAAAAGACCAATAGTTACATTAAAGATGCTCAACTTTGGGGCACCTGGGTGGCTCAGTGGGTTAAAGCCTCTGCCTTCGGCTCAGGTCATGGTCTCAAGGTCCTGGGATCGAGCCCCGCGTCGGGCTCTCTGCTCAGCGGGAAGCCTGCTTCCTCCTCTTTCTCTGCCTGCCTCTCTGCCTACTTGTGATCTCTCTGTCAAATAAATAAATAAAATCTTAAAAAAAAAAAAAGATGCTCAACTTCACTAATCATCAGGAAAATGCAAATCAAACTCACAGTGAGATATTACCACATCCTTCTTAGGATAGCTATTATCAACAAGACAAGAGCTAACAAATATTGGCAAGGTCATGGAAAAAAAGAAACTCTTCAGCAATATTGATAGGAATGTAAATTGGTGTAGCTATTACAGAAAAAATTATGAAAATTCCTCAATAAAACAAATTTAAAATGGAACTACCCTATGATCCAGCAATCCCATTTCTGGGTACATATATCCAAATAAAATAAAATCAGTGCCTCCATAAGGTATCTGGACTCCTATATTCACTGTAGCATTATTCACAATAGCAAAGATACAGAAAGATGCTGTGCACTTTAAATATACACAATTTTGTCAATTTTTCTCATGTGGCTTGGGAATAAAGAAAAAATATAGATATATAAAACAAAATCCCCAGATAAAATTATCAGTTAACATTAAGAAATTAAAGTAGTTCAAGATTAAATTATATTTATCATTACTGATGACAGAAAAGATGTCACATGTGTCTCCTTTATGCATTATTATGGAAAGTTTCACACATAAATTAGAGAGAATCATATAATAAATCCATCAGCATCTTCCATAATTATTTATTCGTAGACAGTCTTCTTTCCACTACATTTATTTTTCAGTTAAAACTATTATATGACTCAAAGGTCCAAGATGGTGGAGGAATAGGAGACCTAAATTTCATCTGTTCCCAGGAATTCAGCTAGATAGTTATCAAACCATTCTGAACACGTACAAACACAACAGGAGATCAAAGAAAAGAATAGCAGCAATTATATGAACAAAAAAATGACCACTTTCTGGAAGGTAAGATGTACTTAAAGTGAATCTGGGGCAATATATGGGAAGACAGACCGTGAGGGGAAGGGAGCCTCTGTCAGCCGGCCCCTGTCAAGTGACAGAGCAGTGGAGCACAAAACTGTAACTTTCAGAAGTCTGCTCCCCTGAGGGACATCACTCCAGTGGCTAAGCAGGGGTGGAACCCTCGCTGGAACAGTGTTGTCTCAGGACTCTCGGGGTCACAGAAAGACTGAGGGGGCCTGAGTGTGGCAGAGCTCCTAGGTGTTGGAGCAGAGAAGCCAGTCACAACCAGTGAGCAGAGGAGTGGGTTTGCCAGCTCGGGGTTGCCATAAACTATGATCTGCAGCACCACTGGGCCACTAGTTTTTGAGCAGGGACCCAAAAAGTGGCAGATCCAGGGAGACTCCCCTTCCTCCCCTGGGAGGAGGAGCACAGGAGCACACCACAGGAGCCCACCTCAGGAATCTGCTAGGTTTGGAGACTCCAAACTGGATCATGTGCCTAAGATAGAAATGCTCGGTCACAGGCCAGGTGAGTTGAGAGTGCAGCCGGAGACCAGGGAGACAGGAGTGATTCACTGTTTTTCCCTGAGGACTTACTGAGGAGAGGGGCCAAGCACTCGGCTCCAGAGACTGAGAGGTCGCCATTTTCATTCTCATCCTCTAAAGCTGCACAGAAAGCCTTCAGAGAACAAAAGCCACATATAGCTAACCAGAGCAGATTACTTAGCCTGGTCCCTCACAGTGCAGTTCCACCTGGGGAAAAGATACCTGAGAATTAATGCAACAGGCCTCTCCCCCAGTAGATCAGCAAGAACATCCAGCCAAGACCAAGTTTACCAATCAATGAGAACTGCAAAACTCCAGCCCTAGGGGAATATAGCACATAGAATTCATGGGTTTTTTTCCCATAATTCTTTAGTCTTTCAAAGTTAATTTTTTTCATTTTACATTTCTTTTTCTTTAATTTTTCTTTCCTTTTTTTAAATATCTTATTTACTTATTCGAGAGAGAGAGAGAATGAGATAGAGAGCATGAGAGGGGGAAGGTCAGAGGGAGAAGCAGACTCCCTGCTGAGCAGGGAGCCTGATGCAGAAACTGATCCCAGGACTCCAGGATCATGACCTGAGCCAAAGGCAGTTGCTTAACTAACTGAGCCACCCAGGTGCCCCTTTTCTTTCCTTTTTCAATGAACTGTTTATTAATTCCTTTTTTAATATCTTTTTTTAAAAATTTTCATTTTTACAGTCCTATTCTATCCCTTCATTGTATTTAACTTCATTTTTTTGGTAAATATATATATATTTTTTTCTTTCTTTAAAATTTTGGGATGCAGATTCATATAACAGACCAAAACATACCCTAAATCTAGTGTATGGCTTTGTTCTATTCACCTGCCTGATCACATTCTCTCCTTTTTATTTTTTAATCTTTCTTCTTTCTTTTTTCAATCAATTTCTTATCAATTCCTTCTTTAAAATCTCTTTTAATTTTCATTTTTACAGTCATAGTCATCCCTTCGTCATATTTACCCTTATTTTTGTATATATGTAAGTTTTCCTTTCTTCAAAATTTTGGGTGACAATTTCTTCTAATAGACCAAAATACATGCACAATCTAGTGTGTGGCTCTGTTCTATTCACCAGCCTGATCATATTCTTTTTCCCCACCACCCCCTCCAGTTTTGGGTCTTCTCTGATTAATTTAGCAAATATTTTTCTGGGGCCAATGTTACCCTTTTCGCATTTTGTTTTTTCATTCATCTATTCTTCTCTCGACAAAATGACAAAATGTAAAAACTCACCTCAAAAAATAGAAAAAGAGGCAGTACCAACTGCCACAGACCTAATCAATATGGACATTAGTAAGATGTTGGAACTACAGTTCAGAATAACTATTATAAAGATGCTAGCTGGGCTTGAAAAAAGCACAGAAGATACTAGAAAATCCCTTTCTGGAGAACTAAAATCTACCCAAGTTGAAATCAAAAAGGCTTTTAATGAGGAGCAATACAAAATGGAGGCTCTTACTGTTAGGATAAATGAGGCAGAAGAGAAAATTAGTGATGCAGACCACATGATGGAGGAAAAAAGAAGCTAAGAAAAAGAGAGATAAACAACCACTGGATCACAAGGGGAGAATTCAAGAGTTAAGTGTTACCATAAAGCAAAATAAAATTAGCATAATTGGGATTCCAGAAAAAAGAAGAAAGAGAGAGGGGTAGGAGCTATACTGGAGCAAATTATAGCAGAGAACTTCCCTAATTTGCAGAAGGAAACAGCATCAAAATCCGGAAGGCACAAAGAACCCCCCTCAAAAATCAATAAAAATAGGTCAATACCCTGACATCTAATAGTAAAACTTATGAATCTCAGAGACAAAAAGAAAATTCTAAAAGCAACTCAGGACAAGTATTGAAGTAACCTACAATGATAAAAACATTAGACTGGCAGCAGACCTATCCACAGAGACCTGGCAGGCCAGAAAGGACTGGCATGATATATTCAGGGTACTAAACAAGAAAAATATGCAGCCAAGAATGCTATATCCAGCTAGGCTCTCACTGAAAATAGAAGGAGAGATAAAAAGCTTTCAAGACAAACAAAAACTAAAAGAATTTGCAATCACCAAACCAGCCCTACAAGAAATATTGAAAGTGGTGCTCTAAGCAAAGAGAAAGCCTAAAAGTAACATAGACCAGAAAGGAATAGAGTCAATACACAGTAACAGTCACCTTATAGGCAATACAATGGCACTAAATTCATATCTTTCAATAGTTATCCTGAATGTAAATGGGCTAAATGCCCCAATAAAAAGACACAAGGTATCAGATTGGATAAACAAAAACAAAACAAGACCCATCGATATGCTCTCTGCAAGAGACTCATTTTAGACCCAAAGACACCCCCCATACTTAAAGTGAGGGGGTGGGAAACCATTTACCTACACTGTTGGTGGGAATGCAAGCTGGTGCAGCCACTCTGGAAAAGAGAATGGAGGTTCCTCAAAAAGTTGAAAATAGAGCTACCCTACAACCCAGCAATTGCACTACCGGGTATATAGCCCAAAGATACAGATGTAGTGAAAAGAAGAGGGCACCTGAACCCCAATATTTATAGCATCAATGTCCATAATAGCTAACCTATGGAAAGAGCCTAGATGTCCATTGACAGATGAATGGATAAAGAAGATGTTATGTGTATGTATATACAATGGAATATTACATGGCCATCAAAAAATGAAATCTTGCCATTTGCAATGACATGAATGGAAATAGAGGGTATTATGCTAAGCAAAATAAGTCAGAGACAGACAATTATCATATGATCTCACTGATATGTGGAATTTGAGAAACAAGGCAGAGGATCATGGGGGAAGAAATGAAAAAATGAAATGGGATGAAACCAAAGAGGGAGACAAACCATAACAGACTCAGTCTCAGGAAACAAACTCAGGGTTGCTGGAGTGGAGCGAGGTGGGAGGGATTGAGTGGCTAGGTGATGGACATTAGGGAGGGTATGTGCTGTGGTGAGCACTGTGAATTATGTAAGACTGATGAATCACAGACCTGTAACCCTGAAACAAATAATACATTTTATGTTAATAAAAAATTTTTAAATTTTTTATTAAAAATCTTTTTAAAAAACTATTATATGAAGAACAAAGTAAAACCATTAAAAAAAGTCTTGATCCAGGTAAAAACCAGTCACACAAAATCCTACTCTCTGTCATGTTTGTATTCCAATTAAAAAAAAAAATCTGTAAATTCTGAACTGTTACTTTTTAAATCTTTAGATAGGCACAAATGGGATACGTAGGGAACATAATGGGAAACAATGTTAAGGCAACATTCTCTATGCAAAAATACAGAAATTTATACCAAGAATTAGGAGTGAATTTATATTCCAGAGCATCTAGTTTACAACTATAAAGGGCACCCTACACCAGGCTTCCAGTATTCCACAAAATAGTTTTTAACACAATGGTATCTCCAGCATTAAACTGGCCCCCTGGAGCAGAGATAAGCTCCACCATAAGACAGGAGTGCTGTGTTCCATGAACCACCTGTTATCTCAACAGGAAGTCAAGAGAAGGAATTAAGTTTCAGTCCGCTCTCAGTGAGGAAAATCAGGTGCTCAGGAATCTGGCTAGGAGCCCAAATCCCTCAAATGGGACAAATTGAGGACCCTCACCATCAGCACAACTCTAAAGGGAGTCTTCTAAATAAAGGCCTGCAGGAAAATATGCTCAGAAAAACAAACAACTTGCTAAATAAAAGTGCACCATAATAGTGGTCTTGTGATACAAATTTTTTTGTTCAGTTTACAACAAAGAGAAGGCATAAATACCTAATTACTTTAAATTACAACTTCCAAGTCCTTCTTTTATATTTATTTATTTATTTATTTATTTATTTTCAGCGTAACAGTATTCAGTGTTTATGCACCACACCCAGTGTTCCATGCAATGCGTGCCCTCCTCAATACCCACCCCCAGGTTCCCCCAACCTCCCACCCACCCCCCGCCCCTTCAAAACCCCTCAGGTTGTTTTTCAGAGTCCATAGTCTCCATGGTTCACCTCCCCTTCCAATTTCCCTCAACTCCCTTCTCCTCTCCATCTCCCTATGTCCTCCATGATATTTGTCATGCTCCACAAATAAGGGAAATCATATGATAATTGACTCTCTCTGCTTGAATTATTTCACTCAGCATAATCTCTTCCAGTCCCGTCCATGTTGCTACAAAAGTCGGGTATTCATCCTTTCTGATGGAGGCATAATACTCCATAGTGTATATGGACCACATCTTCCTTATCCATTGGTCCGTTGAAGGGCATCTTGGTTCTTTCCACAGTTTGGCGACTGTGGCCATTGCTGCTATAAACATTGGGGTACAGATGGCCCTTCTTTTCACTACATCTGTATCTTTGGGGTAAATATCCAGTAGTGCAATTGCAGGGTCATAGGGAAGCTCTATTTTTAATTTCTTGAGGAATCTCCACACTGTTCTCCAGAGTGGCTGCACCAACTTGCATTCCCACCAACAGTGTAAGAGGGTTCCCCTTTCTCCACATATATATTTTTTAAAGATTTGTATTTATTTATTTGAGAGAGAGTGAAAGAGAGCATGAGAGGGGAGAAGGTCAGAGGAAAAAGCGACCAGACTCCCCGTGGAGCTGGGAGCCCAACACGGGGCTCAATCCCAGGACTCTGGGATCACGACCTGAGCCGAAGGCAGTTGTTTAACCAACTGAGCCACCCAGGCACCCCCAAGTACTTCTTTTAAAGAGAAACAGGAGCACCTGAGTGGCTGAGTCAGTTAAGGATCCAACTCTTGATTTTGCTCAGGTCATGAGCAAAGGGTGGTCAGACAGAGCCAGGCATCAAGCTCTGCACTGGGCGTGGAGCCTGCTTAAGATTCTATCTCTCGAGGCACCTGGGTGGCTCAGTGGGTTGAAGCCTCTGCCTTTGGTGCAGGTCTTGATCTCAGGGTCCTGGGATCAAGCCCCGCATCAGGCTCTCTGCTCAGCAGGGAGCCTGCTTCCTCCTCTCTCTCTGCCTGCCTCTCTGCCTGCTTGTGATCTCTGTCTGTCAAATAAATAAATAAAATCTTAAAAAAAAAAAAGATTCTATTTCTCCCTCTGCCCCTCTCTGCAACTCAAGTGTACACATACTCTCTATCTCTCTCAAAAATAATTTAATTTTTTAAAAATAAAGAGAAATATATTCATTCTTATGGAGGTAGTATGGCATAGTGAATAAGGATGAGTTTCAGGATTGAAAAAACCTGGATTCAAATTATCCCTGTGCGAACTACTAAATCTTCAACAATTTATCTGATTTCCCTGGTCCTCCATGTCCTCATCTGTAAAATGGCAATATTCACATTATCACACAGATTTCTTATGAGGATTCTATTTGATAAGACAGCATAAGCAAAGCGCATTTTACATTAAGAGCTAAACACACTTCATTAACAAATGTGCATTAATCAATATACTAATAACATAGTAGCTTACCCTTTCCACAACATATTGAGAATAACAAAAAGAAGACTGCCTTAAGGGGCACCTGGGTGGCTCAGTAGGTTGAAGCCTCTGCCTTCGGCTCAGGTCATTATCTCAGAGTCCTGGGATCGAGCCCCACATCGGGCTCTCTGCTCAGCAGGGAACCTGCTTCCTCCTCTCTCTGCCTGCCTCTCTGCCTACTTGTAATCTCTGTCTATCAAATAAATAAATAAAATCCTAAAAAAAAAAAGACTGCCTTAAGGTATGTTGAATTGATAAGAATAAATATTCAAAGCACTGTAATCATGTTGTTAAAAACATATAAAAATTAGAATTTTTTGTACTTGGAAACTTGCATGTGTTCATTTTAGAGAAGAAGCTGACAATAATATATATATAATTACATATGTAGTATATATATACACACATATATATAATACACACACACACACACACACATACTGATGAGGGATAGAAGTAGAAAAATGTCCATCTTTAGCCTGGAAGGCTGACCTACAGCCTGCATGGTTTCTATAAAGATCAAATATGTGCTGCTCGCCACATTCTTAAAGGGTCTCGTGACTGCCTACACATCTCACTGACAGTTTGTATCAAAATGAATAATAAGCACCAGAGAAATCTTGCAAAACTATTTTATAAGTAGAAATTCTAAGAAGACATTTATGATCTAATACTCCCTGCACGTCCCCTCCCCCTTGAACATTAAGCATATAACCGCCAGCTTCATACAGCAAAAAGTGCAGCTCTTTCTGCCCATGGGTCCTCTCCCCGTGCTACTTAAATAAACTTATTAAGCTGCACCATACAACCTCCCAATAATTCTTTCTTGACCATTGTACTTGACCATCCTGCAACAGTATTAGTCAAAAATCATTCCACCTTTTCATCTTACACTTAACCTTAACTATTTGAATACTGATTATCAGGGCAACCAACAAATATTTCTGACAATAAATAGAAAGTTTTAAAGCAGGGAACTGATATTATCAAATGGTGTTTCGTAAAGCTTACTCTGTTGGCAATGTGAAGAGTGATTTATTAATAATTTAATAAAGA